>JAXIVJ010003663.1:20000-91538 GCA_036785665.1 Chirona hameri | reverse complement strand
ACTTGACAATTTTTTATAAAAAAAAATGTCAAGACGTAGAATTTATGCAGAATAAGGTACCGAAAGTTTCACTTCAATAACTCATCGTTTTCAAGTTATTGAGAAAATCCGCGAGGGGGTACAATTTACCCCCCCCTCCCCAGCGCCACACGGGTTAATATCCATTCAATGAGCTATGGAGAGGCAAGAGGTTGTTTGTGAAGGAACACATTGAAGTCCGGTTAAATATAGCATTGTAGCCAGCGTGCAACTCATCAGTGGAGTCGCTTACGATGCATACCTACATATTCGTATGATTGTTGGAATCTTATCGAGCTCTGCCGTACACACAACAGGTTAATCATATATTGATACATATTCAATTAAGCTTTGTCCGCAGCGGAACATCGAATGTGACGTTTTATGTGAAAGTTTTTCTGGGAAATGACATTAATGTTGGTGATTCGCCTCGTCTTTGATTTCGTATTAACACGGGCCCTGGAGGGGGGGGGGGGGGGGCGAAATCCGCCCACCCCTCGGGTTCTCGAGGATAGCGCAAAAAACGGCGGCGCGCAGCGCGCCGTTTTTTGTATACCTGTTTAGAAATGAACTTCCCGCATTATGTAAAATTCTTGGCCTCAGGTCAATCTCAGGTCAGGTCACCAGACCAGGTCACGTGATGACCTCAACTCCAAAACGTTTGCAGTAGTACCACAAGCCACAGTTTTACGCCAGATCGGTTTAAATCGTGCAGGACTTCATAAGGTCATCGATACCAACAATTTGGTTTATCTCGGATTTCTAATATCGGTGACCTAAGGTCAGGTCAATTTTGTGACCGCCAACACGGTTTATCAATAACTATCGACATAATGAAGATAGAGAAGAGGAAAACGGTACCAATATGTTTGTCTCGTCGAGACACGTCTCCCAATATGCAACATGACCAACTTGGGTCACCACTTGACCTTGACCTGAGGTCAAATTTCTCAGTTGACCTAACCCGGTCACCATGAATATGATTCGAAGCGCCTTGATAAGACACACGCGATGGCGTAAACATTATTGCTTTATCTTTATTAGGTAAAAGGTTATTTGGGGAAAACAGTTTTGAAAACAAATTACCTTTTTGACATTCGATGACCTCTGGAGCCTAAACTATTGACCTGAGCTCAAATCTGAGGGACACCTATGTCGATTGCAGTTTTCAATGACTTTCGATTGCTTTTTTCCGTTTGCTGCTAACTATCATAGTTCCCGAGATATTTGGGGGTGTTCGAACCGAAGTCTTGAAAACTTGAAAATCTGACCCTTGATGACCTCTGGTGACCTCAATATTGACCTGAAAAAAAGAAATACTTTCGAAAGAGCTTGTCTCGAGCTATCTAACGTCGTTTCCCGCTTGTCGCTACGTTGCGTGGTTTTCGAGATCATAGGGGGGGGGGGGGGCGAAATCCGCCCCCCCCCCTCCAGGGCGTGTAATTATCAGAGGCCCTCCAGGGCGCGTGTTAAAGCAAATGTGATAAGGCGAAAAATACGTCTGACGGGACTTCGAACTCGTAATCTTCGGATGACTAAACCATCTTGACCAACGCCTTTAACCACTAGGCCACCATTGCGACAGGTAACTGCGTGGGAAATAAGCAGTATAGTTGAAAAAGGACGAGAAAAGGTCAAAATTACAATGTGGTGCGGGTTGATGGAAGATAACCTTATCGTGCATCACAAATGCGGAAACGATAAAGTGCAAAAGCTATAAAGAGCAAAAGTGCGAAACCGACATGACAAAACGATATATCGCAAAAGCGAATCACGAAAAAGTGCACAGTGGAGCCTGAGCTTTTACTCTTTATCACATGCGTGATGGTTAACAAGTCATTGCGTCGCGGGCGGCGCAGCGCCGAGGCGGGCAGTCTGGGGCACCGTCTTCTTTCCCAGACTGCGGCCGGCGATCAGGCTCGCTGTCCTTTGCCGGCCAAAATGCAATGGAATGATAAAGCGCTTGCCAAAAAGAATGTTCACGTTTCCTTTGAGAATGCGGAGTCGGGAAGTGAAGGTATCTTAAAGCACGGCGCTTTCATGGCAACAGCGCAAAACTAATTGTAGCCAATACAGTCTGTAAGGAATTTAGCATGTCTCATTTAACACTCAAAGTAATACTTTGAAGTGCTCTTCCACCATTAAAAAAGAACGCCCGCTCGGTTCCCGACCCAACAAGGGACTTCTACTGGCTTAGTTTTTGCAGGGTTTAGTTTCTTCATTCTATTGCAATTATTGGGAAGTTTCTTACCTGCTTTTTAAGAGCCTCTGTCTGTTTGTCTGCATTTATGTATGTCCGCGCCGATCTAAGTACGGTGAAAAGTTCCGGCCAGCATGGGGCTCGAACTTATTTTATTACCTTTGCATTTCAAGCGTGACGCTCTAACTGACTGAGCCAACTGGCCGACTGCATGAGGTTT
The DNA here is from genome assembly GCA_036785665.1 of Chirona hameri. Lineage (NCBI taxonomy): Eukaryota > Metazoa > Arthropoda > Thecostraca > Balanomorpha > Balanidae > Chirona > Chirona hameri. Next base: position 89,100 of record JAXIVJ010003663.1, on the reverse strand, counting down.
CTGTGTGGGGAGGCTGCGTCTCCCTACCCGGGCTGCGTCTCCCTACCCGGGCTGCGTCTCCCCTACCCGGGCTGCGTCTCCACTACCCGGGCTGCGTCTTTTTTTTCTTTTTCTTTTTTTATTGTTGATATACCACAGAGATCAAATCATACTGTCAACCCTCCAAAACACAACCAATAACAAGATCAACAGTACAGCAACACCACATCCATCTGCACATTTCCATCAGGCAGTTCAGATTCCGATATTTACGCGCGCGCATGTGTGTGTGTGTGTGTGTGTGTGTGTGTGTGTGTGTGTGTGTGTGTGTGTGTGTGTGTGTGTGTGTGTGTGTGTGTGTGTGGGTGGGTGTGGGTGTGGGTGTGGGTGTGGGTGTGGGTGTGGGTGTGGGTGTGGGTGTGGGTGTGGGTGTGGGTGTGGGTGTGGGTGTGGGTGTGGGTGTGGGTGTGGGTGTGGGCTGCGTCTCCACTACCCGGGCTGCGTCTCCAATACCCGGGCTGCGTCTCCCCTACCCGGGCTGCGTCTCCCCTACCCGGGCTGCGTCTACCCTGCCCGGGCTGCGTCTCCAATACCCGGGCTGCGTCTCCCCTACCCGGGCTGCGTCTCCCCTACCCGGGCTGCGTCTCCCCTGCCCGGGCTGCGTCTCCCCTACCCGGGCTGCGTCTCCCCTGCCCGGGCTGCGTCTCCCCTACCCGGGCTGCGTCTCCCCTACCTGGGCTGCGTCTCCCCTACCTGGGCTGCATCTCCCCTACCCGGGCTGCGTCTCCCCTACCCGGGCTGCGTCTGCCCTGCCCGGGCTGCCCTCGTGGCTCGGCTCGGGGTGGGGGCCTCGCCGCGTGGTGGCCTGGGGTCGTGTTGCAGCGTCGCGCGGTGGCCGAACGCTGCGACCGGTACTCAGCGGAAGCACGATGGCGCTTACTGCTTATGGCCGTCCAATACAGCCATGCAATTGAAGATGGCGTCTACGGGTTTGTGACAGAAGCGCACCAACGGCCACGCCGACAATTCACCACCTAAACAATATGCTGCGGCCATCAGACAATTTAGTCAAAGTTTATGTGTTAGGTACGTGTTTTTAGTACGGTAGCTGTTCAGTGTTCAACTCCTATCAGATTTCAGTAATTAACAGGTACTCTGGTTTTTGACAATATCCGTTCTTTCTATTGTTAGATACCATCTGTTTGATACCATCATTGTATCGGATTCAAACGTGTAAATGTAGCTTATTCATCACCTTTTTTTCTAACGGTGGAGAACATGACGCAATATTAGATATGCGGCACGCAACTTTAGGTGTTTTTGTTCAGATTAGGCGATCGGTAATGCGATAGAAGACACAATGCTGTTCTTTACAAACCTGTTTTCGAGATCATCAATCGACATTGGCACCGATATGTCAGCATGCTATGCTTCCCCATGCTCTTCTTTTCAGTGTTGTATCTGATAAAGTCTGTCTCCTTAATGAAGGTCCTGTAGCCAACTACCGGTTGCGTCAGCATGTCGACCTGTTGTGTTCTAACGGCCATGGTCCCCTTTCTTCGAAACTGGTTACCATTGCTGATGTCATTCCGCTGTTCGTGTGACTGATGCAATCCTGCTCGTTTTAGTTTTTAATATTGCTTTGCTAGTTTTTGAGTGCTGCTGTACCTAGGACGGATTAGCCGTACCTCCGTTACGTTACGCTCGTGACGGCTTCCTCCGCGATCAGCTGCAAGCCGTACCTCCGCTACGTTACGCTCGTGACGGCTTCCTCCGCGATCAGCTGCAAGCCGTACCTCCGCTACGTTACGCTCGTGACGGCTTCCTCCGCGATCAGCTGCAAGCCGTACCTCCGCTACGTTACGCTCGTGACGGCTTCCTCCGCGATCAGCTGCAAGCCGTACCTCCGCTACGTTACGCTCGTGACGGCTTCCTCCGCGATCAGCTGCAAGCCGTACCTCCGCTACGTTACGCTCGTGACGGCTTCCTCCGCGATCAGCTGCAAGCCGTACCTCCGCTACGTTACGCTCGTGACGGCTTCCTCCGCGATCAGCTGCCAGCTGGGCAATGGGGCCGGAAGGAAGTGACTGAAATGTGCAGAAATGTGTCGCCGAGAGGTGGGCTTAAAATGCGCAGAAATGTGTAGCCGAGAGGTGGGCTTAAGATGCGCAGCAATGTGTCGCCGAGAGGTGGGCTTAAGATGTGCAGCAATGTGTCGCCGAGAGGTGGGCTTAATATGCGCAGAAATGTGTCGCCGAGAGGTGGGCTTAAGATGCGCAGCAATGTGTCGCCGAGAGGTGGGCTTAAGATGCGCAGCAATGTGTCGCCGAGAGGTGGACTTAAGATGCGCAGCAATGTGTCGCCGAGAGGTGGACTTGATGCGCAGCAATGTGTCGCCGAGAGGTGGGCTTAAGATGTGCAGCAATGCGTCGCCGAGAGGTGGACTTAGATGCGCAGCAATGTGTCGCCGAGAGGTGGGCTTAAGATGTGCAGAAATGTGTCGCCGAGAGGTGGACTTAAGATGTGCAGAAATGTGTCGCCGAGAGGTGGACTTAAGATGCGCAGCAATGTGTCGCCGAGAGGTGGACTTAAGATGTGCAGCAATGTGTCGCCGAGAGGTGGACTTAAGATGTGCAGCAATGTGTCGCCGAGAGGTGGACTTAAGTTTCGCAGCAATGTGTCGCCGAGAGGTGGGCTTAAGATGTGCAGAAATGTGTCGCCGAGAGGTGGACTTAAGATGTGCAGCAATGTGTCGCCGAGAGGTGGACTTAAGTTTCGCAGCAATGTGTTGCCGAGAGGTGGGCTTAAGATGTGAAGAAATGTGTCGCCGAGAGGTGGACTTAAGATGTGCAGAAATGTGTCGCCGAGAGGTGGACTTAGATGCGCAGCAATGTGTCGCCGAGAGGTGGGCTTAGATGCGCAGCAATGTGTCGCCGAGAGGTGGACTTAAGATGTGCAGCAATGTGTCGCCGAGAGGTGGACTTAAGTTTCGCATCAATGTGTCGCCGAGAGGTGGGCTTAAGATGTGCAGAAATGTGTCGCCGAGAGGTGGACTTAAGATGCGCAGAAATGTGTCGCCGAGAGGTGGGCTTAGATGCGCAAGTCAAAGCTGTCGGAGCATCGTATCGTAAACTAAGCCCTGGCTGAGGCATCTATATGCTGCCTGTTGAATGCGATCAGAGTGAAAGAAGCTGGGTAACATCGTATTATAAACAAAGCCGTGGTGGAGGTATCGAGTTTGCCGCCTATTAACCCGCCATTGACGGGGGGGGGGGGGGGGGGGGGGCGAAAAACGCCCCCTGACGAACTTTCGCAATAGCTAAAAAAAAACAGCGCTATCAACGTGAAACTTTGGATACCTTCTCCCACATCAATTTTACGTCTTCTGTGCAAAAATGAAGCAATTTCGTCGTTTTTTAAGATATAGCGGATTTATTGACGTCACTACACACAGTTTGACGAAAAAAATAAGCTTAACTTCAACAGACCGTACAAAGCTCATATTTTGAGCAAAATGCAATGAAACAAACGTCAAAAGATAGCAAATGGCAAGGGCTACAAGTGGCTATCTCGGATTTTTTAGAAGAAAAAAAAGTTGTTGACCCCCACTAATTGAAAATAAATATTTGTTTTTAAATACCCCAAATAAATATTCAAAGATGTTAAGAAACATAATACATATTAGAGAACCACATATGGGCAATTCCCAAACTAAATTTCAAAATAATATCACAATTTTTGACTGACATGACTTCTAAAATATGAGTAACTCATGACTGTTAAAGTTGTGAATGACCTGCTACGAACAAATACACGTCACCACTGCATTTCTGAGGCAAAACTGGTCCAGAATATGCCTTTTTTATTTAGATTGGTCAATTCCCAATGTTGACCTTACGTAACCTGGCCTTGACCTGAGCTTGACACTAACTTCACTTAAAGGGACACTACCTCTATCGGATGATATCGCAAAAACCGGCTTAAACAAGTCCCTGAGGACTACTTATGATTTTTAATCGTTATCAAAGGCTTACCCAAGCAGCGCAAATACAAACAAAATCAATCATTTATTTCATTTTTCATAAGAATCTAAAAACTGTTTACGATTTCCACGCACCACTAAATATATGGATTATGGAAGCGTTTGTTCCAGTTAACTGCATCAGACCAACCGTCAGCTGACGCTATTGTAACAATTGGATGAGGCGGCAATGCACTTCTTATACATTGTGGTTCCTGTTAACTACATGAAACGAATCTGGCGCACTTGAGTTGTTGCCACAAATAACGATATCTGTCGGAATCAAAATCCCTCATGACGTCTATTTTGAAATTGCTTTTATGGACCAAATACAGACAAATAAATGCCACCACTGTATTTCTGAGACAAAACTGGTCTGGAAACATGCCTTTTTTATTTAGATTTATCAATTACATTTTTTGACCTTCAGTGACCTGCACTTGACCTGAACTTGATATTAACTGCACGTAAATGAAGTTAGGTGGTAAAATGACTATCACTATCGAATTTTACGTGGAAAATAACTCATAAAACATGTGTTGCATGACTCGTATATATTTTGAGCATAGTGATCTTTTGTGACCTGACCTTGACCTTGAACTTGGCCAACAATCTCTCTTTAGCTCATGCGGGATGTGTATCATACCTTTGGCAGCACTTTGTGTGATCATGGTCGTAATCGAAGGCTTTGGATGGAAAGTATGGCCCATAAACTCATACGTCGATTTTGACCTTTTACCTGACCGTGACCTGATATTTTACCTCACTTTGGCATTTGTGAGTATGTTTTAGATTCGTCTCATTGAGAGATTTCGATTGCCGCCTTGCGCATCTGGCTACGATCATTGATTCTGAAGATAACCAGGGGGCGTTTACCCCTCCCCCCCCAGTCAATGGTGTTCTGCTGATACCCCAGTCGATGCCGGGTTAAGGTCCATTTCGGACCTTCCTGAGAGCACCCATTGACCCGATAAAGCCTTTCAACCCCGTTAATAAGCAACCAAAGAGGGTGATGGACGATGATGCTCGGTGAATTTATTAGGGCCGTTGTTTTCATTTGTATACTTTGTAAGATATGGAGACTTAATTACAAGAGATGTGGAAGGGCTTTAACTTGTTGCGCATCTTGTATTTATGAAGACGTTATCGGCTACAAGTTAAGATTGGTTTTATTCGAAACCTCGAACCTGAGATTTTATAAACATTGATTGTGGTTTGTTGTCTGTCCCTGGTTTTATGCCGTATACCGTTCAACTTGCATTAACGCAAAACATTGTGATTTGTATATTTAACGCACGTTACTATTTCACAACAATTACCCGTGTACTAACATGGACAACACACCAGTCGAAAAACAATGAAAAGCACAAAATAAAAGCAACAGTTGTTCACATCTCCCGTCTGATCGTCTCAGGCGCGATTAACGCCGCAAACGTGAAAGAACGTGTTATTTCAACATTCCTGAAATGTTTCCCTGAGGCTCGATCATTGCTGTTGGAATGCTTTGTCGTTTGAGCAAGCTTACAAAGTGTATGATCAGGTCACTCAAGTACGCGAAGTTCAATCACCGTGCGCCCGACCGCGCGCTTCAGCCATTATCGGTCAGCTGCAGCCATTATCGGTCAGCTGCAGTCATTTTCCGGTCAGCGTGCTCTGTCGACCCCTTCACTTCCTTCTCGACAGACTTCACTGGGGTCTGTCCGTCGGCGGGCCGCCGGAGTCGGGCGGCTAGAGGGCGACGGAGACTTCAACGCAGTCTGTCAGCCGGCCGCCGGAGTCGGGCGCCTAGAGGGCGACGGAGACTTCATCGCAGTCTGTCGGCCGCCGGAGTCGGGCGCCTAGAGGGCGACGGAGACTTCAACGCAGTCTGTCCGCCGGCCGCCGGAGTCGGGCGCCTAGAGGGCGACGGACACTTCACCGCAGTCTGTCCGTCGGCCGCCGGAGTCGGGCGCCTAGAGGGCGACGGACACTTCACCGCAGTCTGTCCGTCGGCCGCCGGAGTCGGGCGCCTAGAGGGCGACGGACACTTCAACGCAGTCTGTCCGCCGGCCGCCGGAGTCGGGCGCCTAGAGGGCGACGGACACTTCACAGCAGTCTGTCCGTCGGCCGCCGGAGTCGGGCGCCTAGAGGGCGACGGACACTTCACCGCAGTCTGTCCGTCGGCCGCCGGAGTCGGGCGCCTAGAGGGCGACGGACACTTCACCGCAGTCTGTCCGTCGGCCGCCGGAGTCGGGCGCCTAGAGGGCGACGGACACTTCACAGCAGTCTGTCCGTCGGCCGCCGGAGTCGGGCGCCTAGAGGGCGACGGCGCGCAGCAGGACCATGACAGCCGCACTGACGCCGGCCGACACGGGCACGGTGACCAGCCAGGCGGCGGCGATGCCGCCAAACAGCCGCCAGCTGACTCCGCCGCCGCCGGAGCGCGCCCAGCCCACAGTCACCACGCTGCCCACCTTACAGTGCGTGGTGGACACTGGCAGGCCGATCTTGGAGGCGAGCAGCACGGTGGCGGCGGCGCCCAGCTCGATGGTGAACCCGGTGGCCGGCGTCAGCCGCGTCAGGTCCTCGCCGATTGTGCGCATCACGCGCTGGCCCAGCGCCCAGAGGCCGGCCACGATGCCGATGCCGCCGTACAGCAGCACGTAGACGGGCGTCTCGGACTCCTGCGCCGATGAGCCCTCCGTGTAGATAAGCCACACGGCCACCAGCGGACCCACCGCGTTGCTGACATCGTTGCCGCCGTGCGCGAAGCTGCCGAAACAGGCGGTGAGGATCTGAAGCGGCGCGAAGAGGCGCGTTTCGCCGGCGACGTCCTCCAAAGGCTCGATTGGCTTCGCGGAATCGTCGGGCGTCGCCGAGTTTGAAGTCGAGGCGCCCGGGGTGGATTCGGTGTCGATGGACGCCCTCGTGTGTGTAGCGAGTTTGGCGCCGGGGATGGATTTGGCGTCCGTGACGGGCTTGGCGTCTTTCTCGGCGGTGGAGGTCGTGGCGCCGTAGTCGACACCACTCTCCCGCCGGTCGGCAGCGAAGGCAGTGTTCGTCTTGCCGCCGTTCGACTCGACCGAGTCGCGGCCGAGCTCCACGCTGCCTCTGCCGCCGGGGCCGCCCTCCCAGCGTCGAATGTGCGGCACCAGCGTGAGCCGAACGACGGCGGCCGTCAGCAGGCCGGCGCCGAACGCCGTCACCAGCGCGCCCCACAGCGGGATCCGGTCGAAGTGCAGCAGCGGCGAGCCGTCGTTGACGATGCTGAACACGTTGATGACGACGGTGGCGCCGAACAGCACGGGCAGCAGCAGCAGACCGTTTCGCAGCGGGCGCGCGGCGCGCAGAACCAGCCGGCGCAGCAGCACGAACACCAGCACCGAGACGACGCCCGACAGCAGCGGCGAGATGAACCACGAGGCGACGATCTTGCCCAGCTCCATCCACTGCACACCGTCGACGCCGCGCGCCACCAGTGCGTAGCCGATGGTGGCTCCCACCACCGTGTGCGTACCGGAGACGGGCAGCGCCAGCGCTGTGGCTATCAGGTTCCACAGCGCCGAGCCGACCAACGCCGACAGCGAGCCCAGCATCAGCTCCTTCTCATCGTTGGCGAACAGGTTCACGTCCACGATGCCCGTGCGAACGGTCTCGGAGACGTTGTAGCCTAGGAGGACGGCGCCGGCCACTTCGAAGATGGACGCGAGGATGCAGGCCTGGCGCAAAGTCAGCACCCGCGAGCCCACCGACGTGCCGAAACTGTTGGCGACGTCGTTGGCGCCGACGCCGAACGCGAGGATGAAGGCGACGACGAAGGAGACGATGACGATCCAGAGCACGGTGGAAGAGTAGGGCTCCATGGCGGCTCAGTAGCGGGCGGTGGCGGGCCGGGCGGCGGGCCGGGCGGCGGTGGGCGGACTGGTGAGCGGCGCGGGTTGCGGCGGTGTGACGGTGTGACGGCGGAGCGTGGAGCGCGGCGGGCGGCCGTGATGCGTCACGCCGCGTGTCGGTGACGGTGTCGGTGGGTCGATCGCGGTCCGCTCAGGTGTGGCGCGCGGCTGTGGACCCGGGCTGGCTCGACCGCCGGCGACAGGGCGGTAGGCAGGTGTGTGCCGGCCGTCCCGTGCCGCAGTGTTTTACCTCGCCTATTGTTCACCCAGCGCCGGCCGACCAATCAGCGCAGAGCCGCGTCAGCTCGGCCGCCGGGCCAGCCAATGGCAGCCCGCCTACACCACGGCTAGCGGTGGTCGGTACTCGGTTTTAGGGTCTTCACGCAGGTCCAGCGTGAGGGCCCAGTCCCAGTGCTCTTGTTCTCCTACCACCCCACTGCCATCTCACCGGCGCGGCGGCATAGTCGCAAAGCCTTGACGCAAACAGCGATAACACGAGGCTTTTGTAATTCGGTCGCTTGTTTGCGGCATGGTTAGCTCTGCCCTATCATGCTCTGTTTGTAGGTCAGGTATCTAGACAGTCCTTTGGGGAGTGAGCATGTCATTTTTAGGATGCGGAGTTGCCGTGCTTATCGCATATACCAAAGTGCAGTTAGACACTTTCGGTTAATTTTCGCTTGTTTTAATTTTAAGTTTTAATTTTTAATAATTTCGGCTTGTTTTCGGATAATTTAAGTTGCCTTCTTTTTGCCACTCGTCCTGGACGTTACACATTTACCATGGATGTACTGCCAATGCTGCCAAAGTCACAATAAGGTCACAATACGTCACAACATACAAAGTTTCGGGAAATGGAATCACGTTTATAGTATCCCGCACTGGTGGAGCTAGCCGGGGCCGATTAGGACATACCCCTCCAAAGCGACTCAAACTGTTAAAAGAAACTTCGGGACTTTGGTTAAATTACATCTGTTTTAAATTGTTATTTAAGCAAGTGAACTGCCGCAGATTTTATAAGTTTTGTAATGATTTGTAATTTAGGCTCACCATTTTTACTCATATGTATCTGCCTGTTGCGTTCCATGCACACAATCTTCCGTACCCGTACCCAGTTATGAACGCAAGTCGCACTGTTAAACTAACATTATGGAAACTCTGAATATTCGGTGTGCTTCCGGCGCTTCCTCTTCCTCTGCCCGCGCCGCGGCCAAAATGGCGTCCTGCCACCGGACCTAGCGTAACGTGGCTCCCGAATCCCGGTTCACGTGTCAGCTCCACGTCACCTGGGGCGCCACCTGAGCCGGGCCCTGAGGCCTGTTCACGGACTCTGCGGTTCGCTGCGGTTCGGCGGTCAGCAGTGGTTGGCAGCAGGGGAGGTAACTAAAGTGGGGATGGGGCGAACAGTATGACGTCACACGGCTGCGGTTGGCTGCGGTTCCGGCGGTCGGTACGAAGCAACCGCAGGATAAATGTCCGTAAAGTGGCGCGCGCGACATTCAGTGTTCAAGAGACGCCTGCTTGTGATGACGCATGAGGAAAGGGGCGGGGACCGCCAAACCGCAGGTGGTCGTGAACAGGCCTCTGGACTCTGCCAAATCAGCTGTATGACTGCGACTGCCGGCTGTTTGCCTAATCGTTTGTGGCCGTGAGAGTTACCTGTGGGACTGTGGCAGTTGCCTGTGGGACTGTGACAGTGGCATGTGTAACTGGGGTTCAAAGGGCGGTGGACTGTCTCAATGTTGATGGCAGCTGTTTGTGTATTGGTCACAGCTGTCTCTCTGAGTGTTGTGACGGATGTCTGTGTTACTGATGTGTGTTTATATTGAATACTTCATCCATTGCTTTGTATAGCATAATTTGAATTTAATACGTGCCCGTCTTTGATTTATGTAGCCATCCTCTATACAGCTGGTGTTATATAATGTATTATCCTCCCGGCAGGTACCGGAGGAGTCTGGTCTGACGGATACCGTGACCTCCCGGCAGGTACCCGGGGAGTCTGGTCTGACGGATACCGTGACCTCCCGGCAGGTACCGGAGGAGTCTGGTCTGACGGATACCGTGACGTCCCGGCAGGTACCGGGGGAGTCTGGTCTGACGGATACCGTGACCTCCCGGCAGGGACCGGGGGAGTCTGGTCTGACGGCTATCGTGACCTCCCGGCAGGTACCGGGGAGTCTGGTCTGACGGCTGATACCGTGACCTCCCGGCAGGTACCGGGGGAGTCTGGTCTGACGGCTGATACCGTGACCTCCCGGCAGGTACCAGGGGAGTCTGGTCTGACGGCTGATACCGTGACCTCCCGGCAGGTACCGGAGGAGTCTGGTCTGACGGCTGATATCGTGACCTCCCGGCAGGTACCCGAGGAGTCTGGTCTGACGGCTGACTGGTACGGCGTCCCGGCAGGTACCGGAGGAGTCTGGTCTGACGGCTGACTGGTGCGGCGTCCCGGCGGCCGTCCGTCTCCTGAACCGGCAGCCATGATCGGCGGGCTGTTCATCTACAACCACAAGGGCGAGGTGCTCATCTCGCGCGTCTACCGGGACGACATCGGACGCAATGCCGTCGACGCCTTCCGCGTCAACGTCATCCACGCCCGGCAGCAGGTCAGTTCGTCAGACGGTCAGCAGGGGCAGCTGGTCGGAAGGTAGGTCAACGTCATCCACGCCCGGCAGCAGGTCAGTTCGTCAGACGGTCAGCAGGGGCAGCTGGTCGGAAGGTAGGTCAACTTCATCCACGCCCGGCAGCAGGTCAGTTCGTCAGACGGTCAGCAGGGGCAGCTGGACGGAAAGTCGGCACGGCCCGGTATGTGATGTGCAATATTGAAATTGTATCATCCATATTGGAGAGCTGATTGAATTTAACGGCTCGCTACAGGCTGATGTTGCTGCATGCTCTCATGCGCCGTGTGCTTGCTGCAGTCGTACTACAGCGTCTGACGCGCCAGCGAAGAGCGCTAGGCTTTACACAGCGCGGATTTGTTGCTGCAGTCCTTCACATCGCGCCATCAGCACGTGAAGGTACACAGCGAATGGAGAACCCCGTGATCCGACCTTTATTGTGTCGTCTTAGCGCTCACACGTAATAGTGACGGGCGCAGTAGCACAGACTCCTCGGATGTCTCGGATAAAATAGTTTATACTATCATGATTTACGGCAGAATAAGTCGAATGCTAGCTTGGATCAGGATGTGACGAATCACACAATAAAGAAAAGCGGAAGTAAGTCGTTATTTGATCGCAAATATTCGTGAAATATTTGTCGAATTTGGGAAGTCTGTTGTGGCGATATATGACGAAGTCACCCATCGATAAGACATTGCAGCTGTATAACAAAACGGATCGTTGTTAGGATATTGACTTCCTTATTGGTACGTCTTAAACATTTGTTTTAAGCATTCCTATTAATCTTATCAAGCATGTACTGGTATCGCTTTATCCACATGTTTACAATGTCATCCAGTTGACATCGTCAATACGGGTCTGTCATCCAGTTGACATCGTCAATACGGGTCTGTCATCCAGTTGACATCGTCAATACGGGTCTGTCATCCAGTTGACATCGTCAATACGGGTCTGTCATCCAGTTGACATAGTCAATACGGGTCTGTCATCCAGTTGACATCGTCAATGCGGGTCTGTCATCCAGTTGACATCGTCAATGCGGGTCTGTCATCCAGTTGACATCGTCAATACGGGTCTGTCATCCAGTTGACATCGTCAATACGGGTCTGTCATCCAGTTGACATCGTCAGTACGGGTCATCCAGTTGACATCGTCAATACGGGTCTGTCATCCAGTTGACATCGTCAATACGGGTCTGCCATCCAGTTGACATCGTCAGTACGGGTCTGTCATCCAGTTGACATCGTCAATGCGGGTCTGTCATCCAGTTGACATCGTCAATACGGGTCATCCAGTTGACATCGTCAATACGGGTCATCCAGTTGACATCGTCAGTACGGGTCTGTCATCCAGTTGACATCGTCAATACGGGTCTGTCATCCAGTTGACATCGTCAATACGGGTCTGTCATCCAGTTGACATCGTCAATACGGGTCTGTCATCCAGTTGACATCGTCAATACGGGTCTGTCATCCAGTTGACATCGTCAATACGGGTCTGTCATCCAGTTGACATCGTCAATACGGGTCTGTCATCCAGTTGACATCGTCAATACGGGTCTGTCATCCAGTTGACATCGTCAATACGGGTCTGTCATCCAGTTGACATCGTCAATACGGGTCTGTCATCCAGTTGACATCGTCAATGCGGGTCTGTCATCCAGTTGACATCGTCAATGCGGGTCTGTCATCCAGTTGACATCGTCAATACGGGTCTGTCATCCAGTTGACATCGTCAATACGGGTCTGTCATTCAGTTGACATCGTCAGTTCGGGTCTGTCATCCAGTTGACATCGTCAGTACGGGTCGCTGGACGGTGACGCATCCTCAGCTCGTCTGAGTCGGACCATCCGTTTTGCAGCGTCTCACATCTCGCGGTGCTGTATAGGCGGGCGTCACCTGGCCCAGCACTCGTGCCTCTGACCGGTCCAGACGCAGGAATGACTCGGGGTAGTGAAACGTTCAGCCACGTGTGCTAGTGGCGCCCCCTATACCGGTCACGTCGTGTGTGTCTCTTGGAACACCCATTGTTCTGCAACGTGACGGACTTATAGTGCTGGCAATGACACTGTACTGCTGCATGTTGTGTTGGAGATGCTGCCACCTCTGTCTGTCCACTCCACCCGCTGACTGATGTATCCCTTCTGCCCACTCCACCCGCTGACTGATGTATCCCTTCTGTCCACTCCACCCGCTGACTGATGTATCCCTTCTGCCCACTCCACCCGCTGACTGATGTATCCCTTCTGTCCACTCCACCCGCTGACTGATGTATCCCTTCTGCCCACTCCACCCGCTGACTGATGTATCCCTTCTGTCCACTCCACCCGCTGACTGATGTATCCCTTCTGCCCACTCCACCCGCTGACTGGTGTATCCCCTCTGCCCACACCACCCGCTGACTGGTGTATCCCTTCTGCCCACTCCACCCGCTGACTGATGTATCCCTTCTGCCCACTCCACCCGCTGACTGATGTTTCCCTTCTGTCCACTCCACCCGCTGACTGATGTATCCCTTCTGCCCACTCCACCCGCTGACTGATGTATCCCTTCTGCCCACTCCACCCGCTGAATAATGTATCCCTTCTGCCCACTCCACCCGCTGACTGATGTATCCCTTCTGCCCACTCCACCCGCTGACTGATGTATCCCTTCTGTCCACTCCACCCGCTGACTGATGTATCCCTTCTGCCCACTCCACCCGCTGACTGATGTATCCCTTCTGTCCACTCCACCCGCTGACTGATGTATCCCTTCTGTCCACTCCACCCGCTGACTGATGTATCCCTTCTGCCCACTCCACCCGCTGACTGATGTATCCCTTCTGTCCACTCCACCCGCTGACTGATGTATCCCTTCTGCCCACTCCACCCGCTGACTGATGTATCCCTTCTGCCCACTCCACCCGCTGACTGGTGTATCCCTTCTGTCCACTCCACCCGCTGACTGGTGTATCCCCTCTGCCCACACCACCCGCTGAATAATGTATCCCTTCTGCCCACTCCACCCGCTGACTGATGTATCCCTTCTGCCCACTCCACCCGCTGACTGATGTATCCCTTCTGCCCACACCACCCGCTGACTAATGTATCCCTTCTGCCCACTCCACCCGCTGACTGATGTTTCCCTTCTGTCCACTCCACCCGCTGACTGATGTATCCCTTCTGCCCACTCCACCCGCTGACTGATGTATCCCTTCTGCCCACACCACCCGCTGACTGATGTATCCCCTCTGTCCACTCCACCCGCTGACATCCCACCTGCGTGCGCGGCCGACAGGTGCGTTCGCCGGTCACCAACATCGCTCGCACCTCGTTCTTCCACATCAAGCGCGCCAACATCTGGCTGGCGGCCGTCACCAAGCAGAACGTCAACGCCGGCATGGTGTTTGAGTTCCTGCTCAAGATGATCGAGGTGATGCAGTCTTACTTCGGAAAGGTACGCAGGTGGGGTGGGGTGGGGTGGGGTGGGGTGGGGTGGGGTGGGGTGGGGTGGGGTGGGGTGGGGTGGGGTGGGGTGGGGTGGGGTGGGGTGGGGTGGGGTGGGGTGGGGTGGGGTGGGGTGGGGTGGGGTGGGGTGGGGTGGGGTGGGTGGGGTGAGGATGGGTCTTGTGGTCTGATTTCGGTGCATTGGGTGCGTTCGGATGGTGAAAGCGGCAGAGTTTGTGGCTACTGGGTTGGACTATTCCGATGAGTGTGGAAAGTCCGAACGTGTAGAGATAGGACGTGATGGGGACACTGTCTGGTCACAGTTCGCTGACAAGTTCGCTGAGTGAGGTGAGGTGAGGTGAGGTGAGGTGAGGTGAGGTGAGGTGAGGTGAGGTGAGGTGAGGTGAGGTGAGGTGAGGTGAGGTGAGGTGAGGTGAGGTGAGGTGAGGTGAGGTGAGGTGAGGTGAGGTGAGGTGAGGTGAGGTGAGGTGAGGTGAGGTGAGGTGAGGTGGGGTGGGGTGGGGTGGGGTGGGGTGGGGTGGGGTGGGGTGGGGTGGGGTGGGGTGGGGTGGGGTGGGGTGGGGTGGGGTGGGGTGGGGTGAGGTGGTGAGGTGGTGAGGTGAGGTGAGGTGGTGAGGTGAGGTGGGATGGGGTGGGATGGGGTGGGATGGGGTGGGATGGGGTGGGGTGGGGTGGGGTGGGGTGGGATGGGATGGGATGGGATGGGATGGGGTGGGATGGGGTGGGGTGGGGTGGGGTGGGGTGGGGTGGGGTGGGGTGGGGTGGGGTGGGGTGGGGTGGGGTGGGGTGAGGGTGGGTCTTGTGGTCTGATTTCGGTGCATTGGGTGCGTTCGGATGGTGAAAGCGGCAGAGTTTGTGGCTACTGGGTTGGACTATTCCGATGAGTGTGCAAAGTCCGAACGTGTAGAGATAGGACGTGATGGGGACACTGTCTGGCCAACTCATGTCAGCAGATGTTTGTTAAGTTTTCAGGTCACCAAAATTCGTTTGCATATGCTGTTGAGCCTCAGCAATGTTTCGCATTGTGTGTATGGTGTTTTTCACCAACTAATCGCGCACAAGAAGATGGTTTTCTGTCGATCTTGTTGATGTGGGCCTAACCGCCCGACAAGTTTGACCATTGTGATATCTGTTCCCGCACCCACTTGGCATCACCAGTGTTCGAGTTCCAGTCATCAAGGACTAATCTTCATTAATTTCGCGGTTTTCGTATATCTACTTAGCAACAGAGTGGTACCCGCAGACTTGTCCTCCCGCGTTTTCTAATTCCTCTTTGGCAATACCGGTCCGCAATATGTCTATCGCCTCGGTTGTTCTATTCATTCTTCTCTATCAGTTGCATGCATGCCTGTGCGCTTCTGTTTTCAAATGGGCATCGAAGTGTTATTGAACAACAGCAGTATGCATGAATTGGATAACGTGACGATACCACTTTTTGTCTGCCCGTGATCTCTTCTGCTAGCCGGCGGCCCCATTGCACCGAGGGTCGGCCCTTCAATCTGTCCTTTGACGCTGTCTTCAGTTCTGATCCTCTGGAACGATCAGATCCACTGTTGGGCCATCGTCGGCCCGCTCTCTGCTATGGCATTAACTGGTACCTTAACCCGCGCGGCGCTGGGGGTAAATTTTACCCCCCCCTCCCGGATTTTCTCAATAACTTGAAAACGATGAGAGTTATCGAAGTGAAACTTTCGGTACCTTATGCTGAATCAATTCGACGTCTTCTGACAAAATTGTGTTGAAATTGGTCGAGTAGTTTGGCAGATAATGACGTTTTAGTGACGTCATGTCATGCCATTTTTTGGTGGAAAACGTTAAATGTTTGTAAAATCGTTAAAAATAGAGTTTTGATGCAAATCGCAAAACAAAAACGTCAAAAGGAAGGAAATAACATTCTCTTCCAAATGGCAATCTCGTATTTCGAAATTTTTGATTTTTGACCTGGATTTTTTTTTAAACTTATTCTTTTGCAAATTTCCACAAAAGTATTTCTTTTAAAAAGGTATTAAACGGAATATATATTAGAGAACCAAGTATGAACGATATCCAAACCAAATTTCAAAGCAATATCTAAATTTTTGATTGAGTTATGGCTCCCTAAGTACAAGTAACTCATGACGTCATTTTTTGAAAATTCGTGTTTTGTCTTTTAGTGACCAGATACATACAAACAAATGCTACCGCTGTATTTCTGAGACAAAGCTGGTCTAGACACATGCCTTTTTTATTTACATTAATCAATTTGAACTTTTGACCTTTATGTGACACGACCTTGACCTTAGGGCCATTATATGGGGTCAGGTTGTGAAATGGTCGCTACTATCGAATTATACGTGTAAAATAACCGATACAACATGTGTCGTATGACTTTCGTAGAACTGTGACCTTTTGTGACCTGACCTTGACTTTAGCTTACAATTTCACTTTCGCTTATACGGGAGATGCATGATACCTTTGAGAGCGCCTTGTGCGATAATGGTCGCTAGCTAAGGCTTTGGATGGAAAGTATAGCCCACAAACTAAAATGCCTTAAGTTTGACCCTTTGACCTGATCTGACGTGACAGGTGACCTTATTTTAAGAATTTCGAGTCTGCAATATATATGTCTCCTTGAGAGCTTTCGATCGCCGCCTTGTGCGTCTCGCTGCGATCATTGGTTCGGAAGATACGAGGGGGGTACAATTTACACCCCCCTCCCCCGGCCCCCAGCGCCACGCGTTCGGCTGGAGACCCCAGCGCCGCGCGGGTTAACCCTCAGGGCCTTGTATTTCCGCTCCCTGTGGTGACGCTGACTAGTACACATGGCGGCCGCCAGGTGTCCGAGGAAAACATCAAGAACAACTTTGTGCTCATCTACGAGCTACTGGACGAGATCCTGGACTACGGCTACCCGCAGAACACGGACACGGGCATCCTGAAGACGTTCATCACGCAGACGGGCATCAAGTCGGCCAGCAAGGAGGAGCAGGCGATGATCACCTCCCAGGTCAGATCCCGTCAGAGACGGCGGCTAGCTCGACTCATGAATGCAAAAATGGCATCGATGTGATTAAATCATTTGGCCGTGTAGTGCTTTGAAGTTTTGTTGTTGCTTCTCTTGTACGCCTTACCTTAGCGTAGTATTGCTTATGAAGGCGATTCGGTCTGATGGTGACATTTCCATCGAGTTCCTGTATGTGGAGCATTACTCGTGGGGTGCACAGCTGGTGAAGTAATGTGTGTTTCGTGTTTCTCGTGTGCACACACACACACAGGGTGTAGCAGACTGGTGCCAATCGTGTGCAGCAATCACACTGAGACAGGAGATCTTCTAAACGTGGTCCGTGCTTGATCCTGTCGAGTCCCCACTAATGGCCCACTGCGTCTGGGTACACAGATGGCGAGAACAAGCAGTCGGATCACATGCCGAATCCCGGCCGCAAAACCTGGTACATCGTTATCCTGAGCCCCTTCGTCGTATCACGTTGCTGGCATTAATGGTGTTAGGTTGCACAAAAAACGAACTCGGGATGTTGATGATTCCGGTAAAAAATGGCATAAAAATGGCGATGGTGTATTTCGAACCAGTCATTTTTTAAATCAAAATTGTACGCCCACCGTTGATGCTTTGAAATTTGTTTTAGCATCTGATTACTCCCTGACTGATATCTCCTACCATGATAGTTGGCTGATTTTCTGCATCCATCTCTTGTTCCAAATACAGTCCCTATTTTTGTAAGTACCAATGACCGGTCATGTCTGTTCTCTGCGACACGTCATCTGTAAACCCCGCCGTCCCTTGGTGACCCGTGTATCACGTCACCTGTGACCCCGCCGTTCCTTGGTGACCCGGGTGTTACGTGACCTGTGACCTTGCTCCCCCAGGTGACCCATGTATCAAGTGACCTGTGACCCCGCCGTCCCCAGGTGACTCTTGTGCCACGTGACCTGTGAGCTTGCTTCCCCAGGTGACCTCTATGTCACGTGACCTCTGTCCCTGCCATCCCCAGGTGACCCCTGTATTCACGTGACCTCTGTCCGCAGGTGACGGGTCAGATCGGCTGGCGCCGCGAGGGCATCAAGTACCGACGTAACGAGCTGTTCCTCGACGTGCTGGAGTACGTCAACCTGCTGATGTCGCCTCAGGGTGAGCGCCCGCGTGACGCGTCCTCTGCGTTAGCCTGGAGCCCATGGAAGGCGTGGGGTGTGGGTGTGTGTGTGTGTGTGTGTGTGGGGGGGGGGGGGGGGGGCTGTGCTCCAGCGGCCAGCTTATGTTTCGCTCGGTACAGTGATGCTGTAAAGGGATATGAGTGTGGTGGGAAATGTATTAGTTTCCAGTCCGGCCTCACTGTGCCGACTGGTGCACGGGTTTGTAGCCGGCTGTACGAAGTGGTGCGGTATGTCCGCCGTGCCGTGCACGGGTTTGTAGCCGGCTGTACAAAGTGGTGCGGTATGTCGGCCGTGCCGTGCCGAGTCGGCTGTAGAAATCAGACGTCACGGCTGGTGACGGTGTCACCAGTCACGGCCAGTCACGGCCAGTCACGGCCAGTCACGGCTGGTGACACGGCTGGTGACAGGTGTCACCAGTCACGGCCATTCACGGCTGGTGACACGGCTGGTGACAGGTGTCATGGCTGGTGGCAGGTGACACGGCTGGTGGCAGGTGTCACGGCTGGTGACAGGTGTCACCAGTCACGGCCATTCACGGCTGGTGACACGGCTGGTGACAGGTGTCACGGCTGGTGACACGGCTGGTGACAGGTGTCACGGCTGGTGACACGGCTGGTGACAGGTGTCACGGCTGGTGACAGGTGTCACGGCTGGTGACAGGTGTCACGGCTGGTGACAGGTGTCACGGCTGGTGACAGGTGTCACGGCTGGTGACAGGTGACACGGCTGGTGACAGGTGTCACGGCTGGTGACACGGCTGGTGACAGGTGTCACGGCTGGTGACAGGTGTCACGGCTGGTGACAGGTGTCACGGCTGGTGACAGGTGTCACGGCTGGTGACAGGTGACACGGCTGGTGACAGGTGTCACGGCTGGTGACACGGCTGGTGACAGGTGTCACCTGCCCCGCCGCACCTGGTCACCATAGTAAAGCAGCCTAGTGATGCCGGCCTAAGGACACTGGGCGGGCATCAGCCGGGGGATAGACTGGGGTCGGCTGTCGCTGGGTCTGTCGCAAGGGGTCTCCCTGCCCTGCTGGCCCTGCTGGCCCTGCTGGCCCTGCTGCCCCTGCTGACCCTGCTGCTCCTGCAGACCAGACCATGTTAAATTGCTGGCCCCCAAGAGCCAAGAGCCTGCTGACCCTGCTTTATCAGTGTTACCATATTCCTCTGAGCCTGCTGATCCTGCTTTATCAGTGTTACCATATTCCTCTGAGCCTGCTGACCCTGCTTTATCAGTGTTACCATATTCCTCTGAGCCTGCTGATCCTGCTTTATCAGTGTTACCATATTCCTCTGAGCCTGCTGACCCTGCTTTATCAGTGTTACCATATTCCTCTGAGCCTGCTGACCCTGCTTTATCAGTGTTACCATATTCCTCTGAGCCTGCTGATCCTGCCTTATCAGTGTTACCATATTCCTCTGAGCCTGCTGACCCTGCTTTATCAGTGTTACCATATTCCTCTGATCCTGCTGACCCTGCTTTATCAGTGTTACCATATTCCTCTGAGCCTGCTGACCCTGCTTTATCAGTGTTACCATATTCCTCTGAGCCTGCTGATCCTGCTAACCCGGCCTGCCCTACTGACTGCTGACCCAGCCGGTCCCACCGAGACTAACCGTCGTAACCTTGCTAGCCTTGCTGACCTAGCACCTGGCCTCATTGACCCTGCTGGCCCTACTAACTCTTTAAACCCTCCTCGTCTTCTGACCCCATTGACCCCACCGGCCCTTGTGACCCTAGTAACCCTATTAACCCCACCGAACCTTGTGACCCTATTGACCCCACCGACCCTTGTGACCGTGCCGGTCCCGCTGTCTTCAGGTCAGGTGCTGTCGGCCCACGTGGCCGGTAAGGTTGTCATGAAGTCCTACCTCTCCGGGATGCCAGAGTGCAAGTTCGGCATCAACGACAAGATTCTGATGGAGGCCAAGAAAGGTACTCGGTGGTGGAATGTCTGAAACTCGATGTGATTCGGAGATAAAAAACGATGACGATGGGACGATGGGGTGCCTATTGGTGATATCTCAGCAGCTGTGCTCGTTTAGTACTTTCCATGGTTTGTTTGAAAGCAAAGGACTGTTTTGTGTATGAATGATAAATGGAATTCAGAATTACCTTAACCCGCGCACTGCAGGGGCTTTGCGCCGAACACGAACTGCAGGGGGTTGATTTCCGCCCCCCCCCCCTGAGATCTCGAAAACTACGCTACGTAGCGAGAAGCGGAAAACGGCATTTGATAGCTTGATACATGTTCTATCGAAAGTATTTCAGTATTGTTATAGGTCAGGTCAAAATTGAGGTCACCAGAGGTCATCAAAGGTCAAATTTTCCATTTTTTCCTGTTTTAGGACATCGCTCCAGAAATTCCCATATATCTCAGAAACTATGCTAGTTAGAAACAAACGGAAAAAACAAACGCCAGCCAGTGAAATTTTAAATCGGTAAAGTGTCCTCAAATTTTATATCAGGTCAACATTTGAGGCTCCAGAGGTAAAAAAAGAACAAAATGCCGTTTTTTTGCTAAATCGTTTTTCGCTATTAACTTTTTACTTAATACAGATAACGGAAAACTGTTTACGCCATTATGTTTATCTTGTCAAGACGCTTTGAATAATATACATGGTGACCTTGTTAAGTTAACTTATTTTGTTTTACCTCAGGTCAAGGTCAAGTGGTGACCCAAGTAGGGCATGTTGCATATGGGAAGACGTGTCTCGACGAGACAAACACATTGATGTCTGTTTTACTTCTCTATCTTCATTATGTCGGGAGTTATTGATAAAAATGATGGTGACCTCGCTTCACCTCAAATGACCCAATAGGGGTCACTGAACAAAAATTACACTTGGATCATCAAGAATATCCTATAATAACATGATCCAGAAGTAATTGGACTAATATCATGCATATCCTTGAAATAGGAAGCATTTATATATTTCCCCATTGACTTATTATGGGGAGGTTACGAAATTGACCTGACCTTTGGTCACCGATATCAAAATTCCGAGATATACGAATTGTAAGTACTTATTCCCTCATGACATCCTGTAAGTTTCAAACTGATCTGTGAAAAACTCTGGCTTTGGCACAACTGCAAAAAAATTTGGAAGGGGGGGGGGGGGGTTCACTTGACCTGGTCTGGTGACTTGACCTGAGATTCCGAGGTTATTTTTTCCTTCAAAGTGTGCGCAATTGATGTCCTAACAGGTGTGCCAAAACCCGGCGGCGCTGCGCGCCGCCGTTTTTTTAAAGCTATTTTTGAAAAACCTGGGGGGGCGGAAATCACCCCCCCCCTGCAGTGCGCGGGTTAACTGATATATTGCAAAACGGCAGATATATTCGCGTTCATCGACGCTTTTGCAACTTCTCCAATCACTTGATGACGTTCTTTGAACAGACGTGAAATACGTCATACCTCGGCTCTCGTCTCCCGTGCACCACGCCTCTGTCTTGTCTGCCGTGCACCACGCCTCTGTCTTGTCTCCCGTGCACCACACCTCTGTCTCGTCTCCCGTGCACCACACCTCTGTCTTGTCTGCCGTGCACCACGCCTCTGTCTTGTCTGCCGTGCACCACGCCTCTGTCTTGTCTGCCGTGCACCACGCCTATGTCTTGTCTCCCGTGCACCACGCCTCTGTCTCGTCTCCCGTGCACCACGCCTCTGTCTTGTCTGCCGTGCACCACGCCTCTGTCTTGTCTGCCGTGCACCACGCCCCTGTCTTGTCTCCCGTGCACCACGCCTCTGTCGCGACACACTCCCATGTTGTACCCCGTATGACCCCGCCCCCCCCCCCTCACGTCTGGTGCTGCCACAGGCGTCGGGGACGACGCGACCCGCTCGGGCCGCACCAGTATCGCCATCGACGACTGCCAGTTCCACCAGTGCGTCAAGCTGTCCAAGTTCGAGACAGAGCACGCCATCAGCTTCATCCCGCCCGATGGCGAATACGAGCTGATGCGCTACCGCACCACCAAGGACATATCGCTGCCCTTCCGCGTCATCCCGCTCGTCTGCGAGGCCGGCAGGACCAAGATGGAGGTCAAGGTGGGGCATGTGGAACGGGGCAGCTCAAGGTTGTGTGTTTGGGAAGGTCACGGTTGGTGTTACGGGACTGAGAGCATGTGAAATCGATAGGGCACGGGTGGAAGTGCTAGTGAGGGACTGGGGCGTTGTGAGCGAGGCAGGCTGGATAGATGCTTAGAAGAAAAGTCATCTGTGACCGGGAGGTCTGCGGAACCCAGAAGGTTTCGTCCACGTCCATATTTGTGCGTTGAATGTTGTGTAAATGCCGTCTGCCAGTGCCTGCCCTGTGCCCTAAATGCCCGATCCCTGCCGTCTCGCGTCAGGTGGTCATCAAGTCGAACTTCAAGCCGTCGCTGCTGGCGCAGAAGATTGAGGTCCGCATCCCGACCCCGCTCAACACGTCCGGCGTACAGCTGATCTGTATGAAGGGCAAGGCCAAGTACAAGGCGTCGGAGAACGCCATCGTCTGGAAGTGAGTGGGAAGCCGATAGAGTAATCGGAAGGGAAGATGAGGGTGTGAGGCTGAACAAGTGGTCTGCAAACGGTGGTCAGGAGTTAGTACAGGACACTGTCGCAGATCATGAATATAAAATAACACGCGTCAAATGTTTTGTATAGTTCCTGATGGGCCACAACTGACAAAATAGCTACAAATTAACTCCGTATGCTAGGCGTCTGAGACGAACTATTTGCGGTATTTAACGTGATATTCTGATATAGTTGAACCCCGGACACCAAAATAACGACCGTGTTGACGTGCCTTTGCCTTTGACCCCCACTTAGCGTTTTTTGCTGCAGTATTTTATTAGACTTGGCATCGAGTGTTCTATAGTTGATATATTATAGTCTGGAGTATGCACCATTCCGCGCCTCCCGTTCCTGTAAGGAGACGTTCTCTGCTCTGCTCGGTTTCGAACCACTTTACGTAGCATCTGCAGACCATTCTCTGCTGTACAGTGCTGTAACATGTGCGTGTACGTTCCCCCACCTCCGTCTAACGCGACTCCCCGCCTCCGTCTAACGCGACTCCCCCCCCCCACACACACACACGCACATCCGTCTAACGCGACTCCCCGCCTCCGTCTAACGTTACTCCCCCCCCCCCCCCACACACACACACATCCGTCTAATGCGACTCCCCGCCTCCGTCTAACGCGACTCCTCACCGTCTAACGCGACTCCTCACCGTCTAACGCGACTCCCCGCATCCGTCTAACGCGACTCCTCACCTCCGTATAACGCGACTCCCCCGCCTCCGTCTAACGCGACTCCCCCCTCCGTCTAACGCGACTCCCTGTCTCCGTCTAACGCGACTACCCCGCCCCGCCCGGCAGGATTAAGCGGATGGGCGGCATGAAGGAGTCCCAGATCTCTGCTGAGGTGGAGCTGCTGCAGACAGACAACAAGCGCAAGTGGACCCGGCCTCCGATCTCAATGAACTTCGAGGTGAGCTGCTGTGCTGAGCGGCTCTGCTGAGCTGCTGTGCTGAGCGGCCTGTGTCGTGATGTGGCCAATATGAGGGGCGGCCAGATCAGGAGCCAGCAATGCTGCGGTGTGATGAGCACGGACTGAGCCCGGCCACGGACTACATTGGTTACGTCATCGAGAGAGTGCCGGCCCTCGATCGGGAGTCCGGCATGATTGTTTGTCATCGAAATGTATCGGGAAATCTCGGAATGACTTGAGTTTGTCTTCGTTTCTGCTGGCCACATCATAGCATTAATACTGGCCATTGGAAACACTCAGCAGTCAGCACCAAATATGTCCCACAGAATGTGGTCTGCTGTCGGGTCATACACATGGTTGGAGGTACTATTTTCGGACATTGTATTTCCACTCATTGCCTGTCTCTGTTGTACGGATATCGGCGCCTACCCCACTCGTGGTGCTGCGTCTCAGTCGCCTCCGCCCCGCCGACCGATGCTATTACTTTCCTGTGACCCCACTCAAGGCCGCTATAACCTCTGTGACTCTACTGTAACCCCGATTTGACCCCACTGTGAACCTGTGGTGACCCCGCTGTGACCTCGCTGTAACCCGGCTGTAATACCCCATTGACCCCGCTGTGACCCCATCATAATGTGACCTCACTGTAACCCCACCACAACATGTGACCTCACTTAAACCCCACTATGACCCCACTGTTACCCAGCCGTGACCCAGCTGTGACCTCGTTGTGACCTTACTGTGACCCGGCCGCCGCCAGGTACCGTTCGCGCCCTCTGGCTTCAAGGTGCGCTACCTGAAGGTGTTCGAGTCGAAACTCAACTACTCGGACCATGATGTCATCAAATGGGTGCGCTACATCGGCCGCAGCGGATTGTACGAGACGCGCTGCTAGCGCTGACGGCCACACCGGCGAACACGCGTCACAAACCGGCCACTGCAGACACGCGCGACACCCGGACCGACCCCCGGCGGAGAGAGGACGGAACGGCGGGTGGTGGGGGAGGCGATGATGGTGAGGAAGGAGGACGATGGTGAGGAAGGATGATGATGGTGAGGAAGGAGGATGATGGTGTGGAGGGTGGTGACGAGAGATGGGACGAGCGGCGCCCTCGGCGCTGCTGGTGGCAAACTGGAGATGGCTAATGAGCGCTTCCAGTGAACGAACAATTTTGTTTCTTTCTGTTTAGCGAAGACCGATTTATGATGCTCGTGTGGGCTCATGACGGTTTGAATCAGTATGTACGAATCGAGTCTTAGACATAATTATGTTGTTACGCTCCGAGGGTTTTTTGAAGGCCCATTCGGCGCATTGCTGAATAGACGCAAAGTTATTGACGAAGAGATATTATGCGGTGGGTCGATTTGTATATCGTTTTGGGCCAACCATGCTTGGTTTCCCTACCTACTTATTGCGCGCATGCAATGGTAAGTGGCCCACAGGTCCGAGTTTAACCAGTGGATGCGCGCGGCCTCCGGGACTGGCACGTGGATGTTCGCTGGGGGGCCACGTGAAAATCAGACACAACATTCCTAGCGTGCTGCGACTGGTGCGTCGCCTTATTAGATCTGTCATTGCGCTGTAACGGTGTGGTGGGTCGCTCGAGGAGCGAATACGGCCGGCGTTTTGTTCAGCGTGACTGGCGCTGTCAGCGGTCCGGTCTGGCGCGAGGTGTGTGTCGGGAGAGAGGAGCGAGGCAGGTGGGTCTTCACCCCGCCGGCCACCGTGGTGCGGACAGTAGGACCATGATAAGACGTTTGGGCGCGGATTTCAGTGTCACGGTGTGGTCGTTATGTGGTATGTGTCCCTCCGTAGACGATGGGCTGGCTGGCATGACTCGTTTAGACGATGGGCTGGCTGGCATGACTCGTTTAGACGATGGGCTGGCTGGCATGACTCGTTTAGACGATGGGCTGGCTGGCATGACTCGTTATACGTTGTTATTCTGTCGGTAATATTTGGCGCTCCTGTATCTTTCAGTCCGGTCGCCGCCCGGCGCCGGCCCTATGTATCCGCTGTATCCCTGTAGTCTCCCTATCCGCTTGTCAGAACTGCCCAGAGTATTCGCCAGGCCACCGGCATCGGAAATCAATACACAGCTACGTAGTTGGTGGCGTGTCTTCATGAAGCTGTGGGCGTACACATGAACACATGCGACACGCCGAATCCATCATTCGGGCACGGTGCACTTTCTGTGCGCGTGACACACGGACTCACTCACAGGACCCGCAGAGACTGGTCAGTAGGACCCGCAGCAGTAGGTACTGGTCAGTGACGCGAAACAGCCGCTACCTAACTGGAACACGTCTCCGCGCGCTGTCACTGGCCGCACATTGTGCAGCACGTGATTCACCACACTGAAGCTCCTCCGAGACGGCAGTCCTGACGAGGCAGCCGCGCTCACGTGGTAAACAGCCAGCGGCTGCCTATTCACATCCAGTGCCGGTATTGCATAACACGATCAGCATAGTACACAAACAAAAATAGTTACTAACGCTCTGTTTCACAGACAACACACGCTGACATCCCTGCACTTGCATCACAGCGCTCGCATCTGTGGCTACCAGAACGAGCCCTTCTTGAGTTTGTTGTATTTGGCCTGGTTGACCATGATGCTGGCAGCCACCTGTTCAGCGTTCTTGGTCTGGCCGTAGTAGTCGACAAACTGGCCCTCCGGGTCGATCAGGTACATGATGATGGTATGGTCCACCTGAGGGATAGGGGCAGGATGAGGCTAGACTGAAACATTGCGAAAGGCGCGCGCATGAAGGCGGGACACGATCAATCTGTTTACCTTCACATGAATTATAACAGACGATATGGAGATTGGCACTTGCTTCATCTTGTTTTTTTGTTTCTTTTGGTAGTCGTTTTCATCAAATAGTTTCAACAATACAGTCACTCAAATTATCGCATTCAGCAACACATTTGACAAGAAATTTAAAGTTATAGAAATGGGAGAAAGTACATGTTTTGAAATGGCTATCACAGCTCTGTTTAGAATAGTAAACATAATGTATCCTACTATTATACAACCATATGCACAACCAGGCTTGATGCTTTGATAAAATATTGAACGCGATCCATGATCCCAACAAAGTTATTTAGAAATACTCAGAAACCGTTCATATCAGTTCAAACCATTAACAACTTACGATATAATCATTATCGTCGTCTTTGGGTCCTTCGCTGAAATATACTCGGTACGCCTTGCAGGCTTGCTTAACCTGTAATAGAAGAATGATCTGAGTACCTCACCTTTAGGCCCAGCAACACAAGAACATGACAGAGTATAGGCGCATTCAAGCCTGAATCAGTACAAAAAAAAAACAGGGAAAGGCACAGAGGATGCTTTAGAAAATGTAAATCCTTCACACATGACACAACATCCATCCACATACACATTACACACAACGACCATAATATGGTAGCGTCTATCGGCTGAGGCGTCGTTACCTGTTCCACAGTGCCGGTGAGCCCCAGCAGCTGCGGGTGGAACTCGCGCACGTACTCCCTCACAGCCTTCACGTCGTCGCGCTGCGGGTCCACGGTGATGAACACCGGCTGCACGCGCGGCATGTTCGGCGTCTGGGCTGCAGCACAGTCCGGAGAGGGGAGGTCAGTAGCCTAACACGGCACATAGCAGATGGCGCAGGGACAGCGTACAGCAGACAGGCCGGGCAGAGCAAAGTAGATGGAGGGAGGGCACAACAGTCGGGCAGAGTAGCATCAACAGACACGTCACCAGCGAACTATGGGGCTGTTCCAGCGCCCTCAACCGGATTAGGTTGAGGCATTATTTTCTCCACCGGCCGTTCCCGCGCCTCAACTAAAATCGGTTGAGCCTCCACCAACCTCAACCGGATGAGCAAATTCGCAACCGCTCGTCGAGCGGATGAGATCGGGCAAAGTCGGATTACGGCAGCTATGGCGCACCAGTGACACACTTTTGTAAACACTTTTTTCGGCGCCATTCGCGAAGAGCATTGTGGACAGGCCAATACCAGTGTTTGCAATTTGCATTGAATCTCTTGGTTATATTTGTTGACAGTTTTTTGGGAAAAGTAAAATGGTCTACTTTTGATCTGATACCTACTCAAGAACGCAATGGAAGAGTACGGTGGATAAAAAATACCTGAACAAATTTCTGACACGCACGGTAAAACGCAAAACTTCGAGGAATAAAATAATGGCTGTATTACAGCGGAGAAGAAATGTCAAGTTTCGACCCAAACAAATGATGCTGATAATTCCACAGAGTCTCTAGTCTCTACCGCTCGTTTCCGCGCGCCGCTCCACCGCACCTCCACCGGCCACGCCTCAACCTAATCCGGCTGAGCGCGCTGGAACAGCCCCCATAGTAAACAGTGGACATGTCATTAAATGCAAACTAACATACGGGAGGCGTGCGAAGTAGGAATGGTTAAAATCAACAGAATGATTTTGCGCAACAGCTACTAGGCCCATAGTTCTGAAAAGAAACCCGACCGGGACGTGGGAACACACTAGAATGGGAATCTTAATAGAATATCTCGTCATAGTGCTGGCAACTCGACTGCCGCTCGGTTTGTGATAACCAAACCATAAGACGTCCAGCCGCCGTCACCCACCGACACTGTCGACGGCCTCCGCCATTTTCTCCAGCTCGTCCGGGCAGATGTCGGGACAGTGCGTGAAGCCGAAGTAGAGCAGGATCCACTGT
The DNA here is from genome assembly GCA_036785665.1 of Chirona hameri. Lineage (NCBI taxonomy): Eukaryota > Metazoa > Arthropoda > Thecostraca > Balanomorpha > Balanidae > Chirona > Chirona hameri. Next base: position 60,831 of record JAXIVJ010003663.1, on the reverse strand, counting down.
CCGAGCAGGTCGTCGCTGGAGCACGGCCGGCCGTTGTGGTCGACCAGCTCGAACCGGCCGCCTAGAGCCGCCTTACCCAGTGCCCGTCGCCGCTCGTGGTCAATCGCTGCCGGACAGGACAGGGGCAAGTGACAGATGGGGACATGGGAGGTCAGGCCAGGGGTCACATGAGGGCAGGTGTCAGGAGAAGGCACGGAGAGAGCCAGACAGGGGTCAGACGAACGCAACGAGCGCCACGGAAAGATGACGATAGTGCTGCCTATGTAGTATGTAATATGTATGCCTTTTTCAGGCCGAAAGGTACAGCACATTGAGTAACATATTTTGTTACAAGTAAACCAGCGTTATAATTCACAGTTGAAGAGTACAGTGATGCACTGCAGGCTAACATCTACATAGTGTTGGCTTGGTGATGCCAAGCACTACTGCAGTCAGCTCCCTGACTCTCCATCCCCGGGCTCTGAACTCGCACATGCATGGCAGCGGCAGCGGCGAGCCTGGCCTCACATACCAAGCTCCTTCTTCCGTTTCAGGTAGTACATGAAGCCGAGAAGACCGGCACCGAGCGCCGCCGTTCCGGCCAGCGTCTTCCGCGACATGGGCTCCTTGAAGCGGCGTGGGTCCTTCGGCCTACTGCTGCTGCTCCATCGCTGCTGCTGCAGCTGCAGACACCGCTGAGTATAGGCGGGGAGCAGAGGTGATGGTCAACACACATGATAGCATGTAGCATGTCACACAACACACTGTAGTTAGACAAGGACCTATACATACGAGTAGTCAGATTTAATAAGATGTGTGGCTGTTTGTTTATTGTGGTTTTAGGGCGCACCGACTCCTCAGGTCAATTTGCGCCCATAGTAAGATGTGTGGTTTGATATGCATCTGAGGAAGGCAATTTAACAATGTTGATTGAATCTACTCAACTTCATATCAAGCATTCAAAATATTTTTATATATATTTGTATTATACATATTTAAAGATTACAGGATATTTAGTAAATTATCAAAACACTGTTCTCCACAATAATACAGAAAGACTTCGAAAGTATGTATGATAAAGACATAAAAGAAAAGTGCAACAAAGAGCCTCTTGGGCCCATCCAGAAAGCCCTATGGAAAGCTGATGGCATGATACACAGCTAACAATTATAATAGCATGTCACACACTAGTGGCGTGTTATTATATTTTATCCCCAGTACAATAGGAACAGATGTTGAATTACCTGAGCAAAGGAATTTGGCTGAAATGTAGATGGTGTTAAGTTGTTTGATAATTTTCCAGCCTGTCTAGCTGCCTGTAAAACACGAGGCAGCTGGAATCCACTCATTGCGTCTCCTCAAAGTTTCAGGTGCTTAGAAATCTGGAAAAGAAAATATAGTGAGCCAATGCCAGCATGCAGCTCAATTGCACATGTTGTTCCCTAGAACAGCATACAATTGGGATGGCATCTCTGATAAATTGAAATACACAGCTTGTTACTATGCCTCATTATCCAGTCTGCAAAACGTGGCAGGTTTCAACGAGATCTCGCCGGGGCAGGGCTGGCACCAACACATCAAAATTGGTGCAGCTTTCGGAAATTTGGGCAGCTTTTGAAAATTTTGGGCAGCCGTAAGATTATTTGGGGCAACTCACGCCATTCGGAACCAATTTACACTAGATAAAATGGGATTCTGCTGACGACCCTCCCCTCCCCTCCTCACCCTCTCACCCTCTCCCCTCTCCCCTCTCCACCCTCCCTCCTCCCCCCACCCATCAACAACATTTGGCTGAGGAGCTAAATTTGATCCGGCAAATCCTGCCCCAAATGGGGCAGGATTTGGGCTGCCCCAAAGCCCCAAATATCTCGTCGCCGTTCCTGCCACGTTTTGCAGACTGGCTCATTACCCATTTACACCAGGGGCAGCGGAGTGTTCCTGCCACGTTTTGCAGACTGGCTCATTACCCATTTACACCAGGGGCAGCTGAGTGTTCCTGCCACGTTTTGCAGACTGGCTCATTACCCATTTACACCAGGGGCAGCTGAGTGTTCCTGCCACGTTTTGCAGACTGGCTCATTACCCATTTACACCAGGGGCAGCTGAGTGTTCCTGCCACGTTTTGCAGACTGGCTCATTACCCATTTACACCTGGGGCAGCTGAGTGTTCCTGCCACGTTTTGCAGACTGGCTCATTACCCATTTACACCTGGGGCAGCTGAGTGTTCCTGCCACGTTTTGCAGACTGGCTCATTACCCATTTACACCTGGGGCAGCTGAATGCTGACCCAGTGTAATGCCATGACATCGCAATCACTTGTGGTGGAGCACATTGGTGCAGTCTCCTCCACTATGACATGCTCTACTGGTATCAGCCCACTGCCAGCCAGGCATGGACTGATATGTGGGATACTCCTGCACCAGCAGTGAGTTTCTCAATGATCCCTCTGTCCTATCAATCAATACAACAGCATGAACTGCATTTGCTGGTGGTGCAGTGTGTGATGCTGCTGCTGCTGTTGTCAATAGTGCAATGGTGTACCCAGGAATCACTCCAGGAGGGGGACATTTTTGATCAGGGGGCATAAGGTACCCCCACCAAAAACAAACTCAACAGATTTGGCCCACTATATTTTTAGAGGGGCATATTTTCAACAACAAAAAATCGTAAGAAATCGTTAAAATCATTTTTATTTTCTCGAAATAGGGCCCTTCAGGCCCTATTGCCAAAGGGGCACATGCGGCCAAGGGGGCACGTACAGACCTTCAGGAGGGGCAATTGCCCTATTTGCCCCCCCCCCTTGGGTACGCCTATGCAATAGTGTCACCTTCATTTTGTTGAGTTGCCTGGACACACTACATCATCCATGAGAATTTCAAGTAAGGCCAACATCTGTCAATTTTCCTAAGCATGTGATTCACCTGAGCTGGCGTTATACACTCTTCTATTTTAAGTTTTGATATATTTATAGAGTATTTCAGAGTACATATATAGAGTATTTTAAGCAGTGATAGTGGTTAACCACTATGGAGGCAGAAGGTGTCTGAGAAGCAATAACAATAAGCTAATAATTGATGGCCACAATTTTATAAAGGATGTACCTGCCTGCATGACTATCTGCAAGCAAAACTTTCAAAGTACTTATCAAAGTCAAAGTGGTAGTTCAATGCTAAAGCGATTTGTGACCTTAGTCCCACACCATAGGATCAGGCAAAAATTATTGACACAAAATTGAATGAGTTTGATAGGTTACTATTGCATCATGGAAGACAAATTTCCAGTAGGTATACCACATATTTTATGTTTAAACCTTACAAAGCTAAGGTGTTGATCCAGGAGCATGATAATGCCTGTAATGATTATTGATCATGCCTACCTCCAATCACCCTGATCCTGCTTGATGGTACCCAAGTGCTGTTCATGGTCCCTGTGGTTTGACGGTCAACCACAGGCTTTTAATTTAAGCCCCACCTATTTCAACATATGGCAGCACAGGCAGGTGTCTTATGAACACTGAATGCTGCAATGTGTCACTTTACATGACATTTAATCCAGAGGTCGCTGCATACCGACCACAGGAATGAGAATCGCAGCTGACATCGGCCATGTGATGTCATACCTATCGCCCCATCCCCACTTTCCATTATCCCCCTGCTGCCAACCACTGCTGACTGCCGAACTGCAGGGTCCATGAATAGGCCTCTGATTTCCAATTTAAGCCCCACCTAACCGGTAATTGGAAACACCTGCCAAGGTTTGATAGTGACTGTGACATGACGTTCGCCACACATACAAACAACGTAATATGGCGGTGTACCGGCACTCTGTGTGGGCTGAGGCCTGAGCCAGAGCAGACAGTCTCCCCCAGTCCGTGATGGCTACACTGGATCAAGGCTTGGTGTTCTCTGTTATCTGCTACTGTCTGCCAGTGTATGGCGCTAGAAATGTCACAGCATAAAAGGCTTCAGAAGTTAGTTAGGTTTGCAGCGCAGGTGGTCTCTGGCCGAAGGAAGTATGACCATGTGAACAACGTAATTGATGAGCGCTGCTGGCTTCATGCTGACATGTACAATTGCCATCGCCTTGTGTTGATTAGCCAAATGTTAGCTACCTCTGAGTCGCCAGACCTTGCTGCTAGTTTGACCATCAGGCGGAATGTACACGGGACACTCAAAAGTGATATGCTGGTGACCCCGACTATCAGGTCAGCTGTCAGTCTGGGAGCCGGGAGGCGCCGCTTTTTGTACTCGGCGGTGTCCGACTATAATGAGTTGCCGCCAGCACTGTGTGGTCTGAGTCACGCCGGTTTCAAACCCGCCCTCAGAAACTATCTCCTGGAGCGACAATGTGAGCCCTAGCAGGCACTTCAGTGCAAAGTTTCCATTGTGATGCAGTGTGTGTGTGTTAGTGCTCTGTATTATGTATGGCATGTATGTGTGTTGTCCCACTACAAGTCCAGCAAGCCCATCAAATATTTGACTTGAGCATGTAATAGCCGTATGCTTAATGGATATGCCTCAGGCCCCGACTGGAAAAAATACACTCACTACGCTGGACGCCTCGGCGGAGCCGTTGCGCCGAAATTTCGGCGCAATGGCCGTTGCGCCGAAATGTATTGAGTGCTACACCGCATTCTCAACACCTGTTAACACATAAATGTGAAGTCAGCGTGTGGAAGGCCTCGCAGCGCCGCGTCAGCCTCGGCACCAGGGTGTCGCCGTCTTTCAGTGCAAAACATCGGGTGGATCCAGGGGGCGGCAAGGGGCCATCTCCCCAAAGGTCCTGAAACTATCATTCCCCCAAAAAAAACGGTCGGACGTACAGTTGTAAACATTGCCTTTGCAGCAGTCAAAATCCAGCTATCCACATTGAAAAACCTGAAAATATCGTGCCGCTTCGCGGCATGATACAAAATTCGCAATTGCTTATAAAAAATTGGAAAATGGGAAAATGAATGAATTAAGTGTCTGGCAGAGGCTCTCCTTAGCGGTACCTAATTGCTAGCCCCAGGGCCCACTCCCTTCATACAATATTAACTTTCAAGCGGGCTACATGTTTAGCTAGTCTGTCGAGTTCCGAAAAAAAGGTGACGCGGACATCGGCTCCCGGAAGCTGCTCCAGCGGTGGCCAACTTGCTGGACCGAAGAGCCTAATAGTGGAACCAGGCCAGGAACATCTCCCCAAGCCATCTAGACCCAGCTTCCTCAAGATCCACAGGGACCATTTATGCGCGGAAAAGTCGTTCTGCCTCTTGCTGCTTTTAAACCGTTTGCACCGTTCCCAGTTGTTTGTTGCAGTTCAGTACATATGTAATGTATACAGTTATTATCATATGTACTATTGAGCGCTGACTGCCACCGGCAATCGTGATTTACTATCCAATGAATATGTATATGAAAAACTACCTTAAGCTCAATATTTTTCATCATACCGAGATGTGCAACCAGGAATAGGGGTTACCTGAGGTTTGGCTCCACTCACGGTCTGGTTCCATTATTAAAATTGCGTTTTTCACGACCTAAAATTTACATTTTCACGCCGCTTAGCGGCGTCACATCGGTGGCCATCGTCATAACGAAGTCATCGTCTTTGGTTCGTTGTAACGGTGAATTGAATCAGTAGCATTTTAGGTTCTTATCCTCTACGTCTACAAGGCGTAAATTTCTGAGTTTTATCAGGCAAACCCGTAACATTTCAATATTGTTCAATGTTTGTCATCATACCGATGTGCGACCAGGAATACGAGTTACCTGAGGCTTGGCTCCTCTCTCACGGTCTGGTTCCAATATTAAAATTTCGTTTTCCACCACCTAAAATTAAAATGTGCACGTCGCTTTGCCACGTCACATTGGTGGCCATCGTCATGGCAAAGCCTTCGGTTTGTTGTAACAGTGAATTGAATGAATAACATTTTAGCTTTTTATCCTCTACAAGGCCCATATTTATTGGGTTTATCAGGCAAACCCGTAAAATTTAGTGGCGCTAAATAACATGTACCTACCCTACTCTAACATGGAAACCACATTAAAAATGCTGAAAACGCACACACATAAAAATGGGGTACATTTTTCCTCGTCATTTAGCTGACCCCCACACAAAAAAAAATGCCCATGCGCCTGCCCGCCCCCCCCCCCACTCAACAACTTTTTGGAAATACGCCACTGGATTTGCCCCTTAAACCCACGGCTAGATCCGCCCGTCTTTCATGGCAAGGTCCATCAAGTGAGCACCGTCCCAGAGCACAGAGTACCACTCTGGCTGCTCCACCTCCTCACACAGAACGGCAGTTGTGAACCCTTTGCTTTGGTACTGGCTGTCGCCGCTGACCCCACCTAGTACCATTTGTCCACGGCTGGCAGGTGCTCAGCGATGGTGGAGGCCACCTGTTCGCCAGCTCCCCCGACTTTCCGCCTTTTAGGAATTTTTTGGAAATTCATTCTATAAATGGGAACGCACTTTCCAAAAATGGAAGTTTCCGAAAATATAAAATGTAACCATAGTGTCCACAACTGAATTGTGGAGTCAGCGGTGAGGCTCCTGGCAGGAGCAGCCCAGTCGTGGACCAGTGGACAGTGGACCCAGTCGTGCGGCCTTGAAGGATGGAACCGGAATCTCGGGGTCTGTGTGCCAAACTTTTGCTAGATGAAATTACGCTGGACGTGCGCTGAAATTTTCGGCGCAATCGCCTAATTACGCTGGACATGTTGGTGAAAGCGTGTATTTTTTTCCAGTCGGGCCTCAGGCCCTCATGACGTGAAATAAATAAATAAATTTCCACATAAGCCAATAGGTACTGCACCTGTTGGAAAGCTTTCTGCTGCTGGCTTCCAGATGTTTAAACTTCGTATAAAGTTCACATCAGCTCACGGTGCATAAAACTGCAGACTGATGCAACAGTCTTCCCGTTTAAACATCAGTAAACAACCGGTTTCAATTTGTGGCAACCGGTAATTGGAATCACCTGACTTAGACATATATCAATATCATATCAATATCCGACACATTTCGTCAATTCTCATGAGTTATGGGTTTCCATGCCAAGCTAAAAAGCGTATAATACGAAAACGTTTACCAAAAATATTGAGAAATCCCCCAACTCTCCCACTGTCGATCATTTACCGTGTATAATTTGCGTAAAATTGCCACCCGTATTACGCAACAAATGCAACAGTCGCGTAAGATATGTTATATTCTCGAAAGCTTTTAAAATTACCTTCTACGAGGGGACGGTGTAATAAAAAAACTCATTTTTTAATCATCAAATTTGTCATGATCAATCATTTTTCCATAAAGATAAAATTATAGTGCTATTTTATTTGTGTTGTTCTATTTTAACAAAAAGATCAATACCAAAAAAAATAACGCTTGAGAATAAAAAAAGTCATACAACACGCAAATGTGTCAATTCTAGCGCATGTCAACAATGTATTTGTTAGCCTTTGTTAGTGGGTGGCCGCGGCAGCCCATTCCAGCGCTGAATAATTGTATTTTTATTTTTATTGAAAAGTAGGTACCTACCTATTTTATTAACACATGGAATCGAATTCAATAGTTTTACCCAGAATACCGGTCTACCTATATCAACCAGAGGTCTTATCACTAGCAAACGATTAGATTAACTTAATGTTGACCATATATACCATGTGATATTGATATCGATAATAATAGTCCGTCATACCTAGCATCTAATGTCATCTATATTTTCATAATAGGGTAGAATGATCATTCCAGAACCCTTAACCTACACCAATTTCATGCATTCTAATTATCAAAAGTTTGGAGGTTCAACAAAGTTGCCATTTTGATTTACCTGGCATCTTCAACTGCTGCTCAGACTTGTATTCAATTAAATTAATCGACACAAGTTACTCCTGTTGTGTGGGCAGCCCTTTTGGTACTGATAAGGATCAGGGTTCACCACCAGACTGTACGCTAGCTGAGATGCAAGTTTAGTATCTAGACATGCATGTTAGCATACCAAGTCTACAATCAAGTTTGCATCACAGCTAGCGTACGGAATGCCAGCAAACCCTGGTCATTATCAGGACCTGAAGGCCTGACCACACAACAGGAGTAACTTGAGTCAATTGATTGAGTTGAATACAAGTCTGCTGCTGTTGATAGTAAATAAGCAGGAGGTAGGGCAAACAGCCATAACCTCAGACACATCCTAACCTCAGACTTTCATGCTTTTAGAATGTAGATGATACAGATGCACTGAAGCACCCTGTCAGAATTGATAACACTCTGATAGTATGAAAAGTATGAGGTTAGCACATGTCCAGTGATTGGATCTTTACCTTAACCCTATTCCCGTCCGGGGGGGGGGGGGGGGGGGGGGGGGCGAATCGTCCCCCTCCAGAGGTTTTTGTGTGCTGCACATTCATTCAATGCACTGCACATTCAATGCTGCTTCCTACGGGGGGGGGACCCTCTTCCTACGGGGGGAGCGGGGCCTGACAGGCCCCCTGAGGTTTTTCTTGAATAACTTGTTACACATGCAGTGCATCTAGCTGACATTTCTGGTAGCTGAGTTTACAACAATTATACATATGCTGTACAAATTTAATTGAAATTGGTTAAGTAGTTTGTGAGATAATCATGTTTTGATGTCATGTTGGTAAAAAAATGAAAAATATTGGAAAAATCGTAGAAAACAGAGTTTTAAAGCAAATTGCAAACGCTATTCACCAAAGATACAAAATGGCATTCTCTTTACACTGGCAATCTCGGATTTGCAAAATTTTGGGTTTTTGACCCCTAAAATAAAAATAACTGTTTTTTTAATCCACAAAATCAAAACTTGCAAAGATGTTAGAAAAACCGGAATATAAGTCAGAGAACTGAGTATGGACAATACCCATACCAAATTTCAAAGCAATATCTTTATTTTTGACTGAGTGATGGCACCCTAAGTGTAAGAAACTGATGACATTTTAAAAAAAAAATAACTTTTTTTTGACTTTTTTTTGACAAGATACGAACAAATAATTAACTTCTCTGTATTTTTTTTTAGCCAAAACTGGTCTAGGAACATGCCTTTTTATTTACATTTATCCATTTCCCATTTTGAGGTTTTCTGAAGAGCAAAATCGCTGTTCTGGACGTGGTAAATCCGAGGTCATTCACTTGACCTGGAAGGTCACCCGTTGATCTTAAACCTAAAAATCGCATACTGTTAGAATCCTCTCATGACAGGCAACATGCTGGTTCTTACTGCATTTCTCTAAGTTGCTTGGTTTTGAAGTTAACAGAGGGGGGGGGGGGGCTGTCAGGCCCTCCCGTCGGGCGAAGGTGAAAAAAGCTCCCGTAGGGCGAGGGTTAAACCCAAGGTCTTCAATCTTTCCGACTTTTCCTAGATTTTAATTTTCATTGCGCATCTGATGGTGTGCTTTTTTATATAAAAAAAGCTGCCTCATAGGCGGCTCCAGGAACACTTTTTGGGAGGCATGTTCGGGCGTTTTTGATATCAAAGGTGTGCATGGTTAAACACTCGTGGAGAGTTTATTTTTTCTGCAAAATGCAAGCCAAAAGAGACACTAGTAGACAATTGCAAGGGCTTTCAGATGGCTATCTCGAATTTTCTAAATGTTGATTAAAAAATTTCAAAATTTTGAAGAAAAAAAATACATTTTTTCTTTACATGTATATACAATTTGTGTTAAAAAATCGGCAAATCCCTGACCCATCCCAGAGATATTATACCAGTATATGTACACATAACAAATTAAAGTCGATATCTTGATAACTGATAAAGTTATAACCCGAAAACTGCCGGAAGTTCGTGCTAACCACGAAGGGTTGATTTTCGCTTCCGCTAATATCTCAATAACTTAGAAACGCAGTGACAAGCTGAATGCTTGTGTCGCTGCGAATTGTTTTGGATGGAATGAATGGTAAAGTAGCGCTTACCCGGAAACAGCGCCCAGTCACCATTTCCTCAGTCACCTCAAGGTCATCTGTGGTTACGAACATTTTTGGAAATAACGCTTGACGTGATATAGATAGACAGCTGAAACTGGTACCAATGTGTTTGTTTCGTCAATACGCGTCTTATAATATGCAACGTGACCTACTTTGGCTACCTTGGCATTGACCTTGACCTTGTCCTTTGGCGAAATTTTCACATTGACCTTACCAGGTCATACTTGACATAAATCGATGCGTCTTGACGAGAGAAACACGATAGTGTCAAAATTATTGTTATATCTTTCATAGGTAAAAATATATTCACCAAAACATATGGACATTTCGGTACATTTTACCTCGTTTGACCTTGAAGATAATTTCCCAAGGTCATGCAAATTACATTCAAGAGAGTTATCTGTGGGTCCTTCCTACCCACCAAATTTCGTTATTGTAGCTCTGATAGGAGCCGAGATCTCAGGAGGGGGCCGAATCGGTCCCTCCCTTACAGATTTAGCGTAAAAATGCCGGACAGGAATAGGGTTAAGGCGGCCGCACGCTGCGCATTCGGCGCCCGATATCACTGCGAAATTCCGCCTCGAAAAATCGCGGCGATACCGCGGAATTTCGTCCTTGTTCCGGCGGATTCGGCGCTGTCTGCCCGCGAGATTCCGACCCGCCGACCTACAGCATGTCGCAACCTGTGCCTACAGCCTGTCCCAAGGCAACATAATGATGGCCATTTTTCGATGAAGATGTAAGTTTAGAACCACGAAACTTTTACATAATAAATTTAACAGCGGCAAGAGCATGCTGTGCAAAATGTGTACCTCTATCTTGCATAGATTCGCCATTGTTAGCCTGATCAATTTTTTTGTTCGCGGTTCCGCGGCGTTCAGTCGCGGAAAAAAGCTCGTTCGAATCAGCTTTTTTCCGCCGGTCCGCAGATGGCCGGCCAACGACATTCGTCCGCGATTTTTGACGTTTCGGCTGACGCGAAGGCGGAAAGTCACTAAAGATGCGCGGAAAGTCGCAGCGATATCGCGACCTCCGCGCGCCGAATGGCCTAGTGTGCGGCCGCCTTTACCTATTTGTTTTTGTTTTGTTTTTGCTGCATTACACATTTGGGCAACATTGTCATTTTGGACATCTTTTTGAAGGAAAGGTGCCTACTTTGCATGCAGTGTGAAAAGGGACAATATGAGTCAATATGAGACAATATGAGACAATATGAGTCGGGCTATGACCCACATTGCAATCCCTGTTGATTACCTTCATTTACATCATGTAGGGCAAAGGTCCAATGTCTGGTCACATCAACATTGTGTTTTTGTCATGCTATTAGAGGCATTGAATTGCTTTTGTGAGTCAGTATTGTCTACACCACCAATAGCATGAAAAGTCTGGTATTTTGATGTGACAGAGTATTGGACATTTCCCCCCACTTGAACTGTGAACTGTGATCAATGCAAAATAAAATAGGTGAAGTAGAGCTTCTTATGTATTTTTTTATGTTGAAATTAGTTTAAAAACAAACCATTTTATTATAACTGGGTTTGGCTTGTAGTGTTACTTTTTGATTATGTTATAACTTGCACATATTGTCCTTCTTACATTTGATTTTCTTCACAGGAAAATATACATATCAAGGATAAGAAGCACAAATCTTGTGATTCCGAAACATTTGGCATCCTTTGGCTCAAGAACAGCAACTATTTGATGAGAACAGCATAATATTGTGCATCAAGGTTGTGTTACTCAAGGACCAAGGGACTTGTTTGCTAGATTGCTATGATGGTTGCTGGAGCAGGACGTTACTGCTCTTCATTGGCAGGACTCTTGGACAATATAACATTTGTCATCACCTACCCGTGGCTGACGATCGTCAGTCTGTTCCTGTCCTGCTACCAGTCCACATCATGGGAGCTTCAGCACCCACAGTCAAAGCTGACTCACTACTTCATCTACGGGCCGGCGCTGGGCCTCATCACTGTGGCCTTCGCTCCTCTCGGCCTGTTCGGCTTCCTGCTTCACATCCTCATCTGCCACATGTTCTCCTGTAACAAGTTCATCCACATGACGGTCAGCCATACGTCGGACGTGCGTCAGAACGGCTGCAGCGGGGACGAGAAGGACGCGGCCGGCGCGGCGGCAGACCCTACCAACAGGTTCACGTTCTGCACCGCCAACCTGCTGCTGGCGCCCGAGTGCATCGTCAGGTTCAACAACAACAAGTTCGTGTACACGCGCGGCCCGGAGGTGGCGCGCCGCCTCCTGTGGCAGAAGCCGCAGGGTGACAACGCGGACAGCGCGGCCACCGAGGACCACGTAGCGGCGCTGTTCCCAGAGGTGGACTTTTTCTGCCTGCAGGAGGTGTGGGAGCGGGTGTGGGCACTGGTGCTGGCCAAGGAGTTGCAGCAGAAGTACCCCCACTATCTGTATGACGTCGGGGAGCATAAGTTGAATGTCAATGGATGCATGGCAGGTGAGTTTTAGCATCTTGTCGGTAAATGATAGATCGGGCAAGAGATTCTGTAACGGGCATGTTAGTAGGTTTAACATTTCAACAAGATCGTATTTCATCATCGGAAGTCGCATCCACATTAGATAATTTCAAATTTATATTGCTGTTGCATGCAATGTTCGGAAAATTTAAGCAAGAATTTAGACACCGGTTATTCCGTGTTTGGCTTTGTGGTGGCATTTTAAACATTCGCCGTACTTGGTTTTGTGACTAGGTCTTTTGTAGCTGAACTTGATGGCGTGCATAACAAGTAATGCAATGTTATATTCTCCAAATGTATCTGAACCTTTTTTATTTGTGCTGCATTTAAACTGTTCATCGGGTCGATATCCTTTTCAGGGAGTGGCCTCTTCTTTGCCAGCAAATACCCTATCCTGACTGCTACGTTTGAAACATTCAAATGCAGGAAAGGATGGGCAAGATGCATCTCTTATGGAGTTCTCTGCGTTAAGGTATATTTAACTGGATGACGGAATTACAGACAAGTAGCTGATTTGACGTCATTGCTCACAGCATTTCATTGTTTGTCTTATCGCTAATTATAATTATCTTTGAACATCGCCTTGACGTCGTTCTACTCACCCACCGGCTACGTATGACTTGTGATTGTAGCATTATTATATGTGACACTGTCTGTACCATTGGCATATATAGGTATAGACGAACTACTCCAGCTGTTGCGTCGCCCGGCAGCCGTTCCCGCTAGAGGCGACACTAGCGCCGCAGCGGAGAGGGCATCAGTTAGCGCGGCAATGCTTTTGCTATGGCGGAGAGGCGATATTCGGCGATAATTACCGTCAACGTTCAGGCCGAATATTTGTATTCCATGTTATTCATTATGAATGTCTCTACGTCCTCAAACTTTTTCCAGTGCGCTACGTCACGCAGTTTTTGAGTTACAGGCCAACAAATATCGCCCTTCCGCCATATCAAAAGCATTGCCGCGCTAACTCATTGCCTTCTCCGCTGCGGCGCTAGTGTCGCCTAGCGGGAACGGCTGCCGGGCGGAGTAGTTCGTCTATACCTATATATGTCAATGGTTTGTACTTACTGCTGTGTGCCTGCCAGGTGGATGTTGGCTCTCCCGGACAGAAGAGGGTTGGATATGTGGCCAACCTTCATACTCAGGCGTACCAAGACCGTGATCCCATCATTTATGAGGTAGGTGTGCGAATGTATTTATCGTTTTGACAAGTCACGCATGACACAAACGCTCCTTGATAAACATTCACGAATGGTTTGTAATCGGTATGGAGTTGCATATTTGTTGCCAGAAGTGTTGTAAAGTAGCAAGACCTTGTAAAAAAACATTGTTTCACATGACAAATGTAACTAGGTAGCTGATAACACGGCGGTGTATGCTCCACAGGAGCTGCTGCAGGCACAGAGTGCCCTGGAGCGTTTCTGCGCCGATTCTGCCCAGCCGGGAGACACAGTCGTGTTCCGGGTCATGTGCGGGGACTTCAACTACGACAACATCTCACCAGGTACGCTGAGTGTGGGGACTTCAACTACGACAACATCTCACCAGGTACGCTGAGTGTGGGGACTTCAACTACGACAACATCTCACCAGGTACCCTGAGTGTGGCGGGTCCTGGTACGACAACATCTCGCCAGGTACGCTGAGTATGGCGGGTCGCATACTCGTGTGGTGGAAACTCGACAATGATGAAGAATGTTGGTGATCAATGGTCGGGGTGCTAATTTCGCACTCATAAGATGCGAAGTGTCAGTCGCCAGACTCATGTCTTGCGCATATTCATTGTAGGGTACGCTACTTGTGTGTGCTTTGAATTTGCCTCCCAAAACTGCCGCTTAGCACCGTAAACATTTGTAAAAAGCCACGATCATGCGGTCTACGTCTGAATTATATTCGGAGGCGAGCGAGTTCTCCTCACCAGCTCGACTGTACCCGACAGGAGACGCGTTGAACCAGAATCATCCTCTGTTCAGCGAGTTCGAGGACTTCTGCCGCGTCCGGCCCGGCCAGGACAAGCCCTGGACTGTGGGTAGGTGCCGACGTCTAACGAGGTGGCGGGACAGTACTGCTGCGCGGCCGACCAAAGTTTCTGCTATGGAACGCCATGCCTGGTGGCCTATTTCGTGAAGCTGTCCCGCGCCGTGCCGGGGGGGGGGGGGGGGGGGGGGTGTTTAGACGTCCCCCCTAAGGTTTTTCGAGGATAGCGGAAAACCGGCGCGCCATCAATTACCCACATTGTGTAATTTGTTTGACCTCGAGTCATCTCAGGTCAGGTCACCAGGCCAGGTCACGTGACCCCATCTCCAACAAAATTGTGGTCGTACCACAGCCATAGTTTTTGACCGATCGGTATCAAACTTACAGGATTTAATAAGAACATAAGTACCTAAAAATTCGTATATCTCGGATTTTTTATATCAGTGACCTAAGGTCGAGACCTCCCCATTATAAGTCAATGGGGAAATATTAAAATGCTTCCTATTCCGAGGATATGCATGATATCAGTCAAATTCCCTCTTTATCATGTTATCATACATACGTCATTCTTGATTATCCAGGTGCAATTTTTGTTCAGTGATCCCTAGAGGGTCAGCTGAGGTCATCTGAGGTCACCAAACACTTTTTTGTCAATAACTCTCGACAGAATGAAGATAGAGAAGTGAAACCGTCACCAATGTATTTGTCTGGTCGATACACGTCTCCCAATATGCAACATGACCTACTTGGGTCACCACTTGACCTTGACCTGAGGTCAAATTTATAAGTTGACCTAACCTGGCTACCATGAATATGATTCGAGGCGCCTTGACGAGACAAACAAGATGGGTTCCAAAATATTACTTTATCTTTATAGGTAAAAAGTTTATGCGAAAAACAGTTTTGCCAAAAATAACCTTTTTGCGTTTGTTGATCTCTGGAGCCTAAACTGGAGACCTGAGCTAAAATCTGAGGACATTATGCTGATTGCAGTTTTCAAGAGCTTTCGATTGTTTCTTCCATTTGTTCCTAGCTAAGTTCCCGAGATATTTAGGGGTTTCTGGAGCGAAGTCCTGAAACTGGAAAATCTGACCTTTGATGACCTCTGGGTGTTACCGCCGGAGTACTGCGGTACAATTATCTGTTTGCCTGACTGCTTGTTGCATGAGTGTGAGTGCTTGCATGTGGCTTTGACTGGATGCTGTATGATTGCATGTGTCCCACTGCAAGTTTGTCTTTCTTTCCTGCAGCTGAAAGGCTTATTGATCTGAATTCTGAACGAGCCGGGGCAGTGTCACGAGTACATTGACATGGCTGGCTTTATTGGTCTCACAGTAATGTAAAGTTCATTGGAGGCATATCGATTTGCAAGTCGCCTGCTATCTGCGAGTGAGGTACCACCCACGATACCCGGACGAAGTACGTGCCTAGTTGCCTTTGTTTACGTGCCTTTGTTTACGTGCCTTTGTTTAGTTAACTCAGTTTACTCGTTGTTTTCATCTGATAATGTGGTTATTGGATATTGTTTATTTTATATACCAAATAGTCAGCTTTTCTAGTCATTTGGATATGTTTGTGATCGCCGATTGGTGTAAATCAGATGTTGTGACGGCTGAGAGTTGAGACTGACTGAATGTTTTGGTGTGCGTGTGCTCACAGTGTTTACGGCTATTGGCCGGCGGCTGCACATCATTGCAAGACTGCAACACAGAACCGTGTAGACTAACGTTTTTTTGCAGTTTTGATATAACACAGGTAGACAACGGCGAGATCACTGGGCTGACCTCAAAATTGACCTGAGCGAAAAAATGAGTGAAATAGTTTCAAAAAATTGACGAGCTTTCGAACGGTATTTTCGGGTTTTGTCTACGTCCCATTGGAGCCGAGTTAGAGAGGGGCGTCGAAACCCCACCCGCCGCGAGTGCCCTGATGCTGGTGGTGAGGTCCCCGCTGTCCCCCAGGCACGGAGATGCGTCAGGTGATGATGTGTGAGTGTTGGGTGCCCTGATGCTGGTGGCAGTGTCAGAAAAGTGGCCCGTTTCTCCATTTTTCTGAACTTGGAAGTTTTGTTCCGTGGAAACTTTGACTGTAAATAATGATTTTGTTTAGTCTGCGGGTGAAAATGGCTGACGAGCATACAAAATAGACTGAGATTTAACTTTCCGAACAATGGCCGGAACGTGACAACTTGATGCGACACAAATTGTCAAACAAACAAAAATCGTAAGATGGAACCTCCAAATTCCCAACATCCGACATTTCTGCAGTGATTTGGGGAAGGAAAACTGGTACTGTTCCAAAAAATAAACAAAAAACTGTTTAAAACGTCCCAAAAAGTTGTTGCGTATTCAGTTTACAACCACGCCACCGATACCATCGTCATCGGGGCCATGAATAACCCTGGGGGCTGGGACAATACAAACACGTTATGCAAAAGACGACAGTACTTTAGACGGAGACTTGAGCCCAGTTTCCCATATACGCATGGGTGGGTGGGTCACGACCCCCCTGGGCCCCCCGGATGTTAAAAACTGGAGGGGAGTCCGGGGGTCCAATACAAACAATGAAAACTGGGTGGGGGCCCTCTTGAGCAGAAGAAAGCGGACGGTCATAGGTCAGAATGGGCCCTACACATGCCAAAATGGGAGTTCATAAACCGAGTTAGCCGTCTTCAAGTCCGCATGGGTGATCCATGCCGACTTAAAGACGACCTGAGGGGCCCTCGGTCGGCCAGAGGCCCTCGGTCGTCCTGAGATGGCCCTTGGCCGGCCTGAAAGAGGTCACCAATCCAGAGGTCACCAAATGTCACGAGGACATTTTTGTTTTCTCAAAAAATTTGTCATGAATAACTTTTTATTAGTTGACCATATGGCAGTAATTGTAACACCATCGTGTTTTTCTCGTCTAGGCGCTTCGAAACATATTAATGGTGACCTGGTTAGGTCAACTTCAACATTTGACTTCATGTCAAGGTCATTTGGTGACCCAGGTAGGTCATGTTCAATATGGGGCGATGGGACTCGACGAGACAAACACAGCACCAGGGTGTCATTCGCACGTATCTAACTTTATTGTATCAATAGTTATTGGCGAACGTGCTGGTGATCTCAGATGACCTCAGCTGACCTTGCAGAGGTCTCTAAGCAGCAACTGCACATGGGTCATCCAGAATAACCCGCGACCGACTGGGGGAGGTTGAACACCCCCCCCCCCCCCTCCTGCGGTTTTTCCAGATTACGTAAAAATGGCGGCGCATAGCGCCGCCAAATTTTGCATACCTTACCATTCATCTTTTTCACACTTTTTCATTAAGTGTGAAATTCTTGTCAGGTCAGGTCAGGTCACCAGGTCAGGTCAAGTGACCCCACCTTCAAAAACGTTTGCGGTCGTGCCATGACCACAGTTTTTTTTTGCAGGGATTGATATGAAACTTCTAGGATTGCATGAGGCCATCAGTGTCTACACAACTATTATCTCGGAACTTTTATATCGGTGACATAAGGTCAGGTCAATTTCGTGAGCTCCCCATTATAAGTCAATTGGGAAATGCTCAAAGGCTTCCTATTTCGAGAATAGGCATGATATCAGTCCAATTCCTTCTGGATAATGTTATAATAGGACATTCTTGCTGATCCAAGTGCAAATTTTGTTCAGTGGCTCCTAAGGGGTCATTTAAGATCATCCGAGGTCACCATCACTTTTGTGTCAATAACTCTCGACATAATGAAGACAGAGAAGTGAAACCGGTACCAATGTGTTTGTCTCGTCGAGACACGTCGTAACAAGGTCGTTGTACACGTTGACGTAACAAGGTCACCATGTACATCATTCGAAGCACCTTAATATGACAAACACGATGGCGTACCCTGTATTGCGTTATATTTATTAAGTACAAAGTTATTAGCGAAAAACAATTTTGCCAAAAATATTTTTAGACTTTTATGACCTCTGGAGCCTACACTATTGACCTGAAGTCAAAATTGAGAGCATACGAACGATTGCAAATTTAAATGGCTGTCGATTGCTTTTCTCCATTTGTTTCTAGCTAGCATAGTTCCCGATATATTTTGGATTTTTTGGAGCAAAGTCCTAAAACTGGAAAATTTGACCTTTGATGATCTCTGGTGACCTCAATTTCCACCTGAGCGAGAAAAGAAATCTGAAATAATTTCAAAGTGATTTTTCACGAGTTTTTGAGCGTTATTATTGGTTTTGGTCTATGTCCCATAGGAGCCGAGTTAGACGGGGGGGGGGGGTGTCAAACACTCCCCCCGACCCCTTCCCCCCAGTCGGGCGTGGAAAATCCAGAGGCCCAGTGGTGCGCAAGATAAGCTAAAATAGCATGATTCTGAAAGAATTGTCCTGATAAAATGCATATTCTCTTAATAGGAAGCATTTGTATATTTTTCCATTTACTTATAATGGGGAGGTCACGGAATTGACCTGACCTTAGGTCACCAATACACAAATTTGACATAAACGAATTGTAGGTACTTTGAACTTATGAAATCCTGCAAGTTTCAAATCTCTCGGACAAACACTGTGACTTTGGCACGACCACAAACATTTTTTTTTGGGAGTTAGGGTCACTTGACGTAACCTGTTGACCTGACCTGAGATGACCCGAGGTAAACAATTTCACACCATGTGGGTAATTGATGCCCAAACAGCTGTGCCAAATTTGACGGCGCTGCGCGCCGCCATTTTCCTGCTAATCATGAAAAACCGGATGGGAGGGAGGGGGCGGAAATCAATCCCACTGGTAGTGCGCGTGTTAAGTCAATATCGTTGATATGAGCGATTTGTCGATTCGATTGTCGATTTGTGTCGATCATGTCGATTTGTCGTCAAGCGACATGAGCGACTCCTCAGTCGATTTGTCGTGGAATGCTCCGTATGAGAAATAACACAGAACAAATAATATTTGTCAGTGATATTTAATCCTCTCTGAAAACGAGGAGGGAATACGAACTACCCGTGAACTACTTTCAAACCACTTATAGTTTTAGAAAAAGACGTCAAACAGATATTTACACAAATATGGGTACAGGTTCCCGCGGTCTGTTTATGCTGTATAGTGTATATACTCGGCGCAAACGCCGCCCACGTCAGCCGCGCGTGACGTACCATTCGTCTCCTACGAGGAAAGAAAAATGTCAGTGATTTCCCACGACACGGTCTGCATAGGCGACGAGTCACTGTCATAACAACATACCTCGGAGGGGTCACAGACGATCACATTTAAATGGCATGGCAATTGAAAGGTTATGGAAGTTTACGAGTTATGGAAATAGTCGTTTTCACGAAGGATTATTGCGCTGAAAAGCTTCTGAAAGATTCTGAAAGTTTTGGAAAACTACACAACTTGTACATGCGATTTTTGGCTAGAAATGTCCCTCAAAATGTTGTAATAATAATAATAAGAATAAAATATGTTGACAAAATTGTGGTTTGGTGGTAAAAAGATAAGTAAAATATAAGTAGATAAGATAAAGATAAGTATAGATAAGTATTGATAGAATCTTCATGAAACTTTCAGGAGGATTATATCAATACTTATCTTGCTTATTACCACCAAACCGCAATTTTGACAACATATTTTATTCTTACCAACAGATTACAAAATTATGAGGGACATTTCTAGCCAAAAATCGCATGTAAAAGTTGTGTAGTTTTCAAAACTATCAGAATCTTTCAGAAACTTTTCAGCGCAATAATCCTCCGTGAAAACGGCCAATATGAAGGTTAAGTTCTGCTAGTTGTCAAGAATGATGTGTTGCTGGAGTAAATATGCCCAGTTTGCGTCAGCATTCTTCATGTTCAATGGCTGGGTTTTCCACCGGGTAAACATGGTACTCTTCAGTCAGTTTTGGACGGTGGTAGTAGCGTAGCAAAGGTCAAAAGTCCCGTCGCTCAAACATTCACGATTCATGCCCAGCAGGGGCGGCGGATCGCGGGGGCAGGGTACCCAAAAGCCCCCAGTCGAAAATCCTGTGGGCAAAAGGGTCATTTCACCCCCCCCCCAGATTTTAGCCGGCTCATTATCCCACGTTTTCAGCTTTGTGACGTATTTTCCCCGATTTCGTCTTAACCAATCATAGACCTTATGCAATGATTTTATCGTGTGCTCTGATGATGAATACACATATATTTCTAATGATCAGTGAATCACTGTCCAGATGTGTGTCATCAATTTGTATAACTAGAGGCGATTATTGCTTGCTTTGCCTAGCGGAAATCGACATTGACCAGCGGCAGGGTCTGCACTATGCAATGTCTGTCGCAAACAATGCTGGAATTTGTTGCCATCTACATGTCATCTACAGGTGTGACATATTCGGAGGTGGGGCGCAGTTCACCCCTGGCAAAAAGAAGAGGGTAAAACCATCGTTTTGCCCCATGATCTGGCGGGCATTAGAATGGTTAAAGTAATGGCCGAATTTGTCGATGTAAAATGAAGTATTCCGCCAGCTTTGGGTAGTAGGTATCCTTAAAATCACAGCGCAAAAAAATAACGCCTGCGGTGCAAAATAAATAAGTGGGCACAATACTGAACACCAATATTGCAATATATGTATAGCAAATAGTACAATTTGCACATCTTCCTTACATCACGAACTTGTATGTCGGCACACTTCTCTGCTCTACAGCATATTTTTTTAAAGAATGAATTCTGTAAATTGCCCCACAGCCCCTGCCTTTCCACCCTAATCCCGCGGACCGCCGCAAGAGGGGCAGGGAGGGCAGCTGACCCCCAATCTAGAGTTTTTGATAAATGTAATCCAAATGTTCTAATGGGATGAATTTCCGAGATCAGGACCGGCGCTAAGCTAAGATTGTTGCGCGGGCCTTGACCCCACCATCCGATCGCGCAATTCCAATCATTGACAGAATTTAGTGGCGAAGTTTATCGTCACAAAGACTGAGGACGGTCCCTCGGCTCGCTGGCTCATGGGCAAACATCTAATTTTGGTCTTCTATGAAATCATAAGAGGGAGCCCTTTCGAAAAAACAACAACGTGACAATAGGTAAGGGCCCTATCAGAGATGGCAAGGGCCCCCCAAAACCGACATATGCCATTAAGGCCTAGGAAGGGCCTGCAAGAACACCAGCCACTTTCATAATGTGATTTTTGACTGAGATAGCAGTTTGGAAGGAAATGTCCAGAAATCACTTACAGCATACCATAGGCGTAGGAAAGGGGAAGGGGGGCGGAACTCATTTCCCCCCTCATTTTTTCCCCATTTCTTCTTCTAAAATATTGTATTTTGCTTGTTGAGAAAAAAAGATACAAAAGAGCCCCGACGAGAAGAGCCCAAATCTGCAAAGAAATGTTCCATAAGGGGTTGGGTTTCTCTCAACGAGATCAGAGTTTCACTGCCCCCTCCCGCCCCCCCCCCCCCACACACACACACTTTTCGTGACGTTCCTACATCCCTGCAGCATACTCTTACCATACTCTATACTCTTAGCATACTCTTAGCTGCATACCTGCAGCTCTACTTTGGTTGTAAAGTTTCTCCTGCCGAATATAATTGACGTTTTGTCCTGTCATTCACCGCTGTCGAAAAAAACAGCGCTATGTCAAATAGCTTCAGAAGGAAGCATGTGTTAAAAGCAGCGTTACTGGACCAGCGAACGAACACTTCCCCAGCGACGATATTATGCTAGTTGTGTAAGCAACGTTGAGAAAATCATTGCATTTGTACTTCTTAACTTAATGAATAATCATTTTTCCATAAGTTCGAAATATTGCAGTTCAATTCTTTTCTTCTTTCGAAGCACACAATGGCATAACAATATGCGCCACTTTCGAAATTTGCTCCACTTCTCGTAATCTATACTAAATGTGCGAGTCTGTGTTTATGAAATGTAATTATGTAATTGTAAATATTATGTGTAATTGATGCCCAAACAGCTGTGCCAAATTTGGCGGCAATGTGCGCCGCCGTTTTTCCGCTATTTTCGAAACACCTCAGGAGGGGGGGGGGGGGGGGGGGGTGGTGGAATGACCCCCCTCTACGCCAGACTGGTTATTGATTCACCTTTTTTGGAAGGATTCAATCACGATTCATTTTGGAATATGAATGATTCAGTCACCGTTTGATTAATGTATAACCATTTTGAGAAATTATTCTTTCCGTTTCAAAGAATCAAAAAATTGTTTATCAAATCACGTTAGACTCACCATTGAAATAGCATTACACAGTCTTTTGTATTCGATCAGCCTTGTTTCTATGCGGGTTTTGATTCAATCATCATTCATGAATAAAACAACCCGGTGGTGAATCGATTCTTCTTTGATTCAAGGGATTTTGATTGAACGATTCCAATCGATTCAATCAGAGTCGAATCAATAACCAGTCTGCGTCCACACCAGGGTGAGGGTTAACCCGCGCTTGACCGGGGGGGGGGGGGGGGGGGGGGGGCAGGCAAATATTGCCCCCGTCCCCCTGTCGTATATTCGCCATAACTTAAACATCGTTCAAGGTATCAACCTAAGACTATCAGTACCTTCTTCTACATCAATAATACGTCGGCTCAGAAAGATTCAAGCTATTTCGTCTATTTGTTTAAAAGATATACACCATTTTGTGACGTCGCTTTACGCGAAATTAACGATAAATTCACCCAAACGTTAAGCAGCTGTAAAATGGTGACATTTAAGATAAACTAAAACCAAAGTAACTAAAAGATAGGAAGTTGAACGTTCTATCAAACTGCGATCTCGTATTTTTGAAATCTTTGGTGTTTGGCGCATTTTTTTCTTCTTCAATTGTATTTGTTTGGGGGAAACAACTTTTTACTGTTTTTTTTTTTAAAACAAATATAAACCAGTAAGGCGCCGTAGTTGGCGATGAACGAGCGAGCGCGAAGGAAATGTATGGTGAATGTCAACTCCATCGGGCAAGTAGTTTCTGAGATACAAAAAGGGTGCGCACGTGCGCACGTGCAGAAGCACCCACCCCTGACTTATGGGAAAGTCGCGGCTGAGAGGTCCCTAACCACGCACAAAATTTGAACACAATCGGCTCAGCTGTTCCTGATATATATATAATAGGGGTGTGCACGTGCGCACGCGCAGAGGCACCCCATCCCTGACTTGTGGGGAAAGCGGCGGCTGAGGGGTCCCTAACCACACACCAAATTTGTACACAATCGATTCAGCCGTTCCTGAGATATAAAATAGGGGTGTGCACGTGCGCAAGTGCAGAGGCACCCCGTCAATAACTTGTGGAAAAGTGGCGGCTGAGAGGTCCCTAACCACACACCAAATTTGAACACAATCGGCTAAGCCGTTGCGGAGTTATTGCGAGGAAACACCTTCCAACACCCTCACACGGTACAAGCCACGCGCAGTGGTAGCCACCCACATGAGTCAGCACCGGTCTCAAACAGGGCAGATTGGATGGGGCTGCTCAGCAAAGAAATCCGCTTGTCAATCGGACGTGTGGTTGCAGAGATATTAGCTTGTCAAAAGCGTCGCCACGGGCCGGGTCGGGTCGGGTCGGGTCGGGCCGGGTCGGGCCGCTCATATTCAGATTTTTCCTATATACCACGGAAAGACGAGCGAGCGCTTCGCGCTCGCTCGTAAAAACGGAATATATGTGGTAGAATGGTGTTCCAGCAATATACAAAACAAATTTCAAATGGATCTCACCTTTTTTGACTGACCTATGGCTCCCTAAGTATGAGTAACTCATGACGTCATATTGTGAAATTGCCTTTTTTGCTTGATTGATCAAATAAAGACAAATAAATGCCAGCACTGTACGTCTGAGACAAAACTGGTCTAGAAACATGCCTTTTGTATTTATATTAATCAATTTCAAATTTTGACCCTATGTGATCTGAACCTGACCTAAGCTTGACTCTAACTTTACTTAAATGAGGGCAGATGGTAAAATGACCATCACTATCGAATGCAACGTGTAAAATAGCCCATAAAACATGTATTGCATGACTTTCGAAAAGTGTCTGCGTATAGTGACCTTTTGTGACCTGACTTTGACTTTGACCTTTGCCAACAATCTCATTTTAGGTCATGCGGGATGTGTATTATACCTTTGGGAGGACTTTGGGTGATCATGGTCGCAATCAAAGGCTTTGGATGGAAAGTATGGTCCATAAACTCAAATGCCTCCATTTTGACCTGTGACCCGACCTTGACCTAATGTGACCTCAATTAGAAAATTTCGAGTATGTTTTATATGAGTCTCATTGAGAGCTTTCGCGTGCCGCGTTGCACGTCTCGCTGCGATTATTGGTTCCGGAGATAACGAGGGGGCAATATTTGCCCCCCCCCCCGGTCAATGGTGTTCTGCTGAGACTCCGATCAAGCAAGCACGGGATCAAGCACCTATACCGAACCAACATCATCGATCGAAGATGGAGCAATCGCTCAAAAGTGGGGGTGTAGTTAACATTGTTGGCTCCCTCGACCTACAATGTGGGGACCTGGCCTCCCCCTCCCCCGGTTCTTAGGTATGCTTATGGTTTATGGCATTGCAGGGTTATGAATTCATCGTTACTCCTCCAGCTTTAAGACATGCATCTCCACTGGCGGATTGACTTAAATGAGGGCAGATGGTAAAATGACCATCACTATCGAATGCAACGTGTAAATCTCTCACCTCTCTCCGTGTGGGGCATCTTTTGTGGCAAAAGGTACCCTCATTTTTTTTCCTCCGCGGATTTTGGCCGGTCACCTTATTTTGGTATTCGAGCTTAAGAAATTCACTTTTCAAATTCACAAAAATTGCTTTTGTGGATTTTTTCCCGATTTTTTTTTTAGGGGGGAGAGGGGCTCACAAACACAAAATTTCGCAAATCCGAGATTACCATTTTTAAGAAAAGATAATTTTCTTTCTTTTGACGTTTTGTATTTGCAATTTGCTTCAAAACTATATTTTCTACGATTGTTCAAACATTTCTCGTTTTTCCACCAAAAATGGCATGACATGGCGTCATTAAAACTTCATTATTTTCCTAAATACTTCATTAATTTCATTGCAATTTGGTTTAGAAGACGTAGAATTGATGCAGCATAAGGCACTGAAAGTTTCACGTTGATATCTGTCATAGTTTTCAAGTTACTAAGAAAATCCGGGAGGGGGCAGATTCTGCCCCCCCCCCCACAGCGGGGCGTGGGTTAAGTGTCACCGGGGCTGCTTGAATTGCATCAGGTGCGCTGTTTTGCCTATCATTGAAAGAAAGGGATACATACAAACTTCAAATTCAATCACTCGAGAAAAGAAAACTTCCGTGTTCATGAAGTTTTCTAAAAAAATCATTGTTTTTCATGTTCAGTGCAGGGAACGCGCGTGGAGGGGGCATACTTGTATTGAATGCCCCTCCCAGATTTATGTAGGGGGAGGGCATTTTCTCCTGATGCCCCCCCCCCCCTGGATCCGCCAGTGCCAGAAATTACCGCCAAGGAAAGCCTCTGCCAGACACTTGTAATTCATTTTCCCACTTTCCAAATTTGTATAAGCAATTGCGAAAGTTGTGTTATGCCGCGAAGCGGCGCGAAATTTTCCGGTTTTTGGCTGTGGATAGCTGATGTGGACGGGAGTAAAATTTTATGGGTCGCCTTTTGATTTCTTCCTGCATTTCCTTCATGGCAGGGTAAGCCGGGCTTAGGCTGACATGAAATTAAACGATCAAAAATGTCAGCTTAAATCTCGTCAGGGTAAATTACACAGCGTTTATTTGCGCTAGGGTAAGCCCGAAAAACCAGTATGTGTGGATTTTGACTTCTGCAAAGACAATTTTTACAATTTGATAAATTGGGAACGCGCGGGGGTATACTTGTATTGATTGCCCCCCAGATTACTACGGGGGGGGGGGGGCTTTTGCCCCTGATGCCCCCTGGATCCGCCAGTGTTCATCTCGAACCAATATCAGCGATCGAAGTGGGTGAAATCGCTGAAATGTGAGGGGCCAATCACCATTGTTGCCCCCCCCCCCCCCCAGGCTAAAAAGTGGGGCATGTGGCCACCGCCACTTCCGTACGCGAGGTCGTGAAATAGTTATTGTCCCAACTTCAAGGCTCATCACATCATATTGATCTCGCATCGATATCAGTGATCGATGAAGGATAAATCGCTCAAAAGTGTGTGTGGGGGGGGGAGACAGTTATCATTACTGCCCCCCCCCCCCCCCAGCCTCAAAGTTGGAGCCCATGTGTCCCCCAGCCCACGTTCTTACGCCTATGATTGTGAAGTTGTGAATTAATAATTATTCTGCCAACTTTATGGCATTCATATCGAACCAATATCAGTAATTGAAGAATTAGAAATCGCTCAAAAGTAGGGAGCAGTTAATATTGTTGTATCCCAGCCTAAAAAGAGGGGCCTTGGCCTCCCCGGTCCCCCTGGTTCTTACGATTATGGGTTATGACATTGGTATTGCGGAGTTGTGAAATCATCATTATTTTCGCAACTTCAAACCATTCATATCGAACCCCAATATCAGTGATTGAAGGAGGAGAAATATCAAAAAGTGTGAGGGGTGACAATTAACATTGCTGCCCCCCCCTCCCCCAGCCTGAAAAGTGGGGGGGGGGGGGGGGCATGGCCCCTATGGACCCCCCCCCCCCCTCACCCGTTCCTACGCCTATGGTGCCTTTTTATCATACGACCCTGGAGCCTCAGTCCCCGACTGACGCCAAGACCCTAACTGTACAGGAAATACGACTGACGATTCGTCAACTTTCCACATCATAATATATGCACATATTGGCATATATCAAAATAGGTTGTGTAGAAACGCGTATCAAAAATTACTGGTATACGCATTACGAAATTTGTTCCGCTGCTGGCGAAAAATGTGTTCCATGAACTTAGATCGTGGAACCACTTTTCTGACACTGGCTGGTGGTGAGGTCCCCCGCTGTCATCCAGGCACGGATATGCGTCAGGTGATGTGTGGGTGTTGGGTGCCCCGGTCCCGGTGGTGAGGTCCCCCGCTGTCCCCCAGGCACGGAGATGCGTCAGGTGATGATGTTTGACGAGCGGCTCCACAACCCGAGCTCGTTCCATCGCATCCTGACGGATGACGTGGAGAGACGAAGGTTCCTGCTGGACGCGGACGTGGAGGTGAGAGGAAGAACTCCCGCTGTCGCTGGTCACACTGGTCACTCGCTGGCCGAGCACAGAACTGCAGTTATCTCAGAGCGGCGCGGCATATGAGACTGTGACAGTATGTCACATGGTCCTTTGTACTGCAGGAGCTGAGTCATTATAATTATAAAATGCATAGTTCGCACTTCGTAGGTTCGTGCTATTGCCGCCATGAAAAGGGGTTTCAGTGTTGATTTACAATCACTTCCAGTTGAACTTCATCCCTTTGTCAGCCCTCCTGACTTCAAGCTGCCTTAATGACGCATGTAACATTGATGATGAACATCGGAGGCGGGTATATTGCCCTGCGAGCGATTCGGACCCGACTCGCTCAGCTCACCGTTTGTTATTACGTTCATCGCGCTGACGCTTCTCTCCCGGCTGAGCCTGTCTTGCCTTGTCGTCATATGTGGTCAGTTTTGATACCGTGCAGCCCAGCACAACTCAGTACTACTTTGTGTCACGTAAGTGTGACGTCGTATCACCCCGTCTCTTCTGTGTCACATATAATGATCTCTTCTCCCTCGTGAATGTCTCTTCATATCACCTGCTTACCTACCATGTCACATCGGATCACTACGTGCCACTGATCGGTGTCACCTCTGTATGATTCCCCAGCATCCCTCGTGTCACCTTGTGACCGCATCTCTCACTGGATCACCCTGCACTACCTCTGGGCGTCATATGACCATCGCAGTTGTGGCGCTTTAAAGCACCAATCATCATCATCTGTGCTATCCCATGCCACGGGCGCAACACTGTGACCCGCCAGTACCACCGCTATCATTACCACCAGCATCACCGGCATGACCCTCGTGACTCGGCATTTCAGAGTCAGACTCTGGAGTTGGCCCGCGCCCCGCCGCCGCTGGACGCTGACGGTCGGCTGGCGGCCTCTCCGGGTGGCGGCCGGCGGCGGATCGATCACATCCTGCACGCGCGGCGGCCGGAGGTGCACGTGCGCGGCTACACGTTCGTGGCGGCGCTGTCCGGCCTCACCGACCACATTCCCGTGTGTATGACGGTGGAGACGGCGTGACGGGCCGGACGGGACGACGGGACGGCGGGCCGGGCGGAACGGCGGAACGGCGGAACGGCGGAACGGCGGAACGGCGGAACGGCGGAACGGCGGAACGGCAGAACGGCGGAACGGCGGAACGGCGGAACGGCGGAACGGCGGAACGGCGGGCCGGGCGAGACGGCGGGACGGCGGGACGGCGGGACGGCGGGACGGCGGGACGGCGGGACGGCGGGACGGCGGGACGGTGTTACCAGAGACAGGCGTTAGCACAGCCGGCGCCGGGGGGGGGGGGGGGGGGGGAGGTGGCCGGCACAGGCAGGGATGATGCCACAGCGCGGGGTTCGGACGGGGCAGACAATAGTGGTGGGTGGTACAGGCAGCGATGATGCCACAGCGCGGGGTTCGGACGGGGCAGACAATAGTGGTGGCCGGCACAGGCAGGGATGATGCCACAGCGCGGGGTTCGGACGGGGCAGACAATAGTGGTGGGCGGTACAGGCAGGGATGATGCCACAGCGCGGGGTTCGGACGGGGCAGACAATAGTGGTGGGCGGTACAGGCAGGGATGATGCCACAGCGCGGGGTTCGGATCGGGCAGCGATGATGCCACAGCGCGGGGTTCGGACGGGGCAGACAATAGTGGTGGGCGGTACAGGCAGCGATGATGCCACAGCGCGGGGTTCGGACGGGGCAGACAATAGTGGTGGGTGGTACAGGCAGCGATGATGCCACAGCGCGGGGTTCGGACGGGGCAGACAATAGTGGTGGGCGGTACAGGCAGCGATGATGCCACAGCGCGGGGTTCGGACGGGGCAGACAATAGTGGTGGCCGGTACAGGCAGGGATGATGCCACAGCGCGGGGTTCGGACGGGGCAGACAATAGTGGTGGCCGGTACAGGCAGGGATGATGCCACAGCGCGGGGTTCGGATCAGGCAGGGATGATGCCACAGCGCGGGGTTCGGACGGGGCAGACAATAGTCGACGGGATCGACAGGAGATAATCATTATGATTCTCAGGAATTATATAGGAAGGGCTGGAGAGAGGGATGTATCCGATGCCTTATTCAGTGTTATTGTGTATGTAGAAGAGGCACTGTCACAATCAGCCTTGCTGCCTGTCATTTATGTCATCCAGCTGGTCGCAGTGGTTTCAGTGCTCAATTATGCATATTCCTGTAGCAATAGATATGTATCCTGACTTGATGTGGGCGCCGTGATAGTTTGTGACATGTTTTCAATTACTTTTAATTCCTTAATTAACAGACCGATCTCATGCATTGTCTACTTGTGTATACTGCCACTCCGTGATAATCTTCAGTGTAGCGTCATGCATGTGTGCACCTTCAGCTGATCTTGTATGGTGTAGTGGATGCGATCCAAAGGATATGCATGTTTATCCTGTTGCGGAATCCCCCAACACTCACTGTTTTCCACATTCCTAGTGGGGTTCGTGATAATCATTGATGAGTAAACTGCACCTCAGATAGGACTGCTCCTCACCTCAGATAGGACTGCTCCTCACCTCAGATAGGACTGCTCCTCACCTCAGATAGGACTGCTCCTCACCTCAGATAGGACTGCTCCTCACCTCAGATAGGACTGCTCCTCACCTCAGATAGGACTGCTCCTCACCTCAGATAGGACTGCTCCTCACCTCAGATAGGACTGCTCCTCACCTCAGATAGGACTGCTCCTCACCTCAGATAGGACTGCTCCTCACCTCAGATAGGACTGCTCCTCACCTCAGATAGGACTGCTCCTCACCTCAGATAGGACTGCTCCTCACCTCAGATAGGACTGCTCCTCACCTCAGATAGGACTGCTCCTCACCTCAGATAGGACTGCTCCTCACCTCAGATAGGACTGCTCCTCACCTCAGATAGGACTGCTCCTCACCTCAGATAGGACTGCTCCTCACCTCAGATAGGACTGCTCCTCACCTCAGATAGGACTGCTCCTCACCTCAGATAGGACTGCTCCTCACCTCAGATAGGACTGCTCCTCACCTCAGATAGGACTGCTCCTCACCTCAGATAGGACTGCTCCTCACCTCAGATAGGACTGCTCCTCACCTCAGATAGGACTGCTCCTCACCTCAGATAGGACTGCTCCTCACCTCAGATAGGACTGCTCCTCACCTCAGATAGGACTGCTCCTCACCTCAGATAGGACTGCTCCTCACCTCAGATAGGACTGCTCCTCACCTCAGATAGGACTGCTCCTCACCTCAGATAGGACTGCTCCTCACCTCAGATAGGACTGCTCCTCACCTCAGATAGGACTGCTCCTCACCTCAGATAGGACTGCTCCTCACCTCAGATAGGACTGCTCCTCACCTCAGATAGGACTGCTCCTCACCTCAGATAGGACTGCTCCTCACCTCAGATAGGACTGCTCCTCACCTCAGATAGGACTGCTCCTCACCTCAGATAGGACTGCTCCTCACCTCAGATAGGACTGCTCCTCACCTCAGATAGGACTGCTCCTCACCTCAGATAGGACTGCTCCTCACCTCAGATAGGACTGCTCCTCACCTCAGATAGGACTGCTCCTCACCTCAGATAGGGCTGCTCCTCACCTCAGATAGGACTGCTCCTCACCTCAGATAGGACTGCTCCTCACCTCAGATAGGACTGCTCCTCACCTCAGATAGGACTGCTCCTCACCTCAGATAGGACTGCTCCTCACCTCAGATAGGACTGCTCCTCACCTCAGATAGGACTGCTCCTCACCTCAGATAGGACTGCTCCTCACCTCAGATAGGACTGCTCCTCACCTCAGATAGGACTGCTCCTCACCTCAGATAGGACTGCTCCTCACCTCAGATAGGACTGCTCCTCACCTCAGATAGGACTGCTCCTCACCTCAGATAGGACTGCTCCTCACCTCAGATAGGACTGCTCCTCACCTCAGATAGGACTGCTCCTCACCTCAGATAGGACTGCTCCTCACCTCAGATAGGACTGCTCCTCACCTCAGATAGGACTGCTTCTCACCTCAGATAGGACTGCTCCTCACCTCAGATAGGACTGCTCCTCACCTCAGATAGGACTGCTCCTCACCTCAGATAGGACTGCTCCTCACCTCAGATAGGACTGCTCCTCACCTCAGATAGGACTGCTCCTCACCTCAGATAGGACTGCTCCTCACCTCAGATAGGACTGCTCCTCACCTCAGATAGGACTGCTCCTCACCTCAGATAGGACTGCTCCTCACCTCAGATAGGACTGCTCCTCACCTCAGATAGGACTGCTCCTCACCTCAGATAGGACTGCTCCTCACCTCAGATAGGACTGCTCCTCACCTCAGATAGGACTGCTCCTCACCTCAGATAGGACTGCTCCTCACCTCAGATAGGACTGCTCCTCACCTCAGATAGGACTGCTCCTCACCTCAGATAGGGCTGCTCCTCACCTCAGATAGGACTGCTCCTCACCTCAGATAGGACTGCTCCTCACCTCAGATAGGACTGCTCCTCACCTCAGATAGGACTGCTCCTCACCTCAGATAGGACTGCTCCTCACCTCAGATAGGACTGCTCCTCACCTCAGATAGGACTGCTCCTCACCTCAGATAGGACTGCTCCTCACCTCAGATAGGACTGCTCCTCACCTCAGATAGGACTGCTCCTCACCTCAGATAGGACTGCTCCTCACCTCAGATAGGACTGCTCCTCACCTCAGATAGGACTGCTCCTCACCTCAGATAGGACTGCTCCTCACCTCAGATAGGACTGCTCCTCACCTCAGATAGGACTGCTCCTCACCTCAGATAGGACTGCTCCTCACCTCAGATAGGACTGCTCCTCACCTCAGATAGGACTGCTCCTCACCTCAGATAGGACTGCTCCTCACCTCAGATAGGACTGCTCCTCACCTCAGATAGGACTGCTCCTCACCTCAGATAGGACTGCTCCTCACCTCAGATAGGACTGCTCCTCACCTCAGATAGGACTGCTCCTCACCTCAGATAGGACTGCTCCTCACCTCAGATAGGACTGCTCCTCACCTCAGATAGGACTGCTCCTCACCTCAGATAGGACTGCTCCTCACCTCAGATAGGACTGCTCCTCACCTCAGATAGGACTGCTCCTCACCTCAGATAGGACTGCTCCTCACCTCAGATAGGACTGCTCCTCACCTCAGATAGGACTGCTCCTCACCTCAGATAGGACTGCTTCTCACCTCAGATAGGACTGCTCCTCACCTCAGATAGGACTGCTCCTCACCTCAGATAGGACTGCTCCTCACCTCAGATAGGATTGCTCCTCACCTCAGATAGGACTGCTCCTCACCTCAGATAGGACTGCTCCTCACCTCAGATAGGACTGCTCCTCACCTCAGATAGGACTGCTCCTCACCTCAGATAGGACTGCTCCTCACCTCAGATAGGACTGCTCCTCACCTCAGATAGGACTGCTCCTCACCTCAGATAGGACTGCTCCTCACCTCAGATAGGACTGCTCCTCACCTCAGATAGGACTGCTCCTCACCTCAGATAGGACTGCTCCTCACCTCAGATAGGACTGCTCCTCACCTCAGATAGGACTGCTCCTCACCTCAG
The DNA here is from genome assembly GCA_036785665.1 of Chirona hameri. Lineage (NCBI taxonomy): Eukaryota > Metazoa > Arthropoda > Thecostraca > Balanomorpha > Balanidae > Chirona > Chirona hameri. Next base: position 27,751 of record JAXIVJ010003663.1, on the reverse strand, counting down.
ATAGGACTGCTCCTCACCTCAGATAGGACTGCTCCTCACCTCAGATAGGACTGCTCCTCACCTCAGATAGGACTGCTCCTCACCTCAGATAGGACTGCTCCTCACCTCAGATAGGACTGCTCCTCACCTCAGATAGGACTGCTCCTCACCTCAGATAGGACTGCTCCTCACCTCAGATAGGACTGCTCCTCACCTCAGATAGGACTGCTCCTCACCTCAGATAGGACTGCTCCTCACCTCAGATAGGACTGCTCCTCACCTCAGATAGGACTGCTCCTCACCTCAGATAGGACTGCTCCTCACCTCAGATAGGACTGCTCCTCACCTCAGATAGGACTGCTCCTCACCTCAGATAGGACTGCTCCTCACCTCAGATAGGACTGCTCCTCACCTCAGATAGGACTGCTCCTCACCTCAGATAGGACTGCTCCTCACCTCAGATAGGACTGCTCCTCACCTCAGATAGGACTGCTCCTCACCTCAGATAGGACTGCTCCTCACCTCAGATAGGACTGCTCCTCACCTCAGATAGGACTGCTCCTCACCTCAGATAGGACTGCTCCTCACCTCAGATAGGACTGCTCCTCACCTCAGATAGGACTGCTCCTCACCTCAGATAGGACTGCTCCTCACCTCAGATAGGACTGCTCCTCACCTCAGATAGGACTGCTCCTCACCTCAGATAGGACTGCTCCTCACCTCAGATAGGACTGCTCCTCACCTCAGATAGGACTGCTCCTCACCTCAGATAGGACTGCTCCTCACCTCAGATAGGACTGCTCCTCACCTCAGATAGGACTGCTCCTCACCTCAGATAGGACTGCTCCTCACCTCAGATAGGACTGCTCCTCACCTCAGATAGGACTGCTCCTCACCTCAGATAGGACTGCTCCTCACCTCAGATAGGACTGCTCCTCACCTCAGATAGGACTGCTCCTCACCTCAGATAGGACTGCTCCTCACCTCAGATAGGACTGCTCCTCACCTCAGATAGGACTGCTCCTCACCTCAGATAGGACTGCTCCTCACCTCAGATAGGACTGCTCCTCACCTCAGATAGGACTGCTCCTCACCTCAGATAGGACTGCTCCTCACCTCAGATAGGACTGCTCCTCACCTCAGATAGGACTGCTCCTCACCTCAGATAGGACTGCTCCTCACCTCAGATAGGACGGTTCCTGTATTATTATCGTTGGTCAAAGACAATATGGTTTATATATCGGGACAGAGTGTTATAATACTTTCAGCTTGTCACTTTTCAGCTTGTCCCTTTTCAGCTTGTTCCTATCATTTCTCGATTGATGCGTTTCGTTGCGTTGAACTCATCTCAATGTTGTGTTTTTCGAGTCAAACTCGTTAAACTTTGTACACATGAGAATGGTTGTTGCCTGGTCCAGTACAATGCTTCCATACAGTTTTCGCTTTGGTTATTTCAATCACTGCTTTCAGTCTGAGCAAAATAAACGATGTTGCACGATCTTGATCTGATGTTTACCTGATCTTTGTAAGACAAACATGATGCTATGCTACCTTACCAACTGCGGTTATCGATGTTCAGATGTTTCCTAGTCATATTCATAAGACGTATCAGTATAACCAGTACTTCGAACGTACCAGTACTTCGAACGTACCAGTACTAAATACGACCACATCTCTGATGTATTGCGTGAATTAGGTTGGCTAAATGCGTTAGATTTAGTCAAATACTCTGACTTGTGCATGTTGCATAAGGTTATAACTAGAGCGAAACCTTCGTCGTTGGCGTCGCGCATCCAGTTCAACTACGAAATACTGGAGCGTGATACCCGACAATCGAAACATCTAGCCTTGCCTCGACCTAGAAACAATCACGGAAAGCGCACATTCTTGTATAGGGCTAGCCATTCATACAATGCGCATATTTAATCTCAGTGTGTTCTGAATGCAGTGTCGCCCATTATATTTTACATTGCTCAATAATTTTACGATGTCGGCAAAACAGGGCAAACTGTTTTAGCTCACTTTTTACTGTTTTAGCTCACTCATTTTTATGTTCATGTATGAAAGACCGAAGAATAACCCTGTCGTGTGGAACGGTCTGTTTACGTTAATACAAATACAAATACTACGAGCGTACCAGTACTTCGAACATACCAGTACTTCGAACGTACCAGTACTTCGAACGTACCAGTATTTCGAGCGTACCAGTACTTCGAACGTACCAGTACTTCGAACGTACCAGTACTTCGAACGTACCAGTACTTCGAACGTACCAGTACTTCGAACGTACCAGTACTTCGAACGTACCAGTACTTCGAACGTACCAGTACTTCGAACGTACCAGTACTTCGAGCGTATCAGTACTTCGAACGTACCAGTACTTCGAACGTACCAGTACTTTGAACGAGACACTGGACCACTGTATCCACTACTGACATTACAACCAATCACCAATCACCGGTTCTTCAGATCAGCTGGCCTAAGAGCCCCGTCATCTAATATAAAATCCACCAGCACAGTGCACGCATCGCAACTTAAAACACCATCGCTTGAGACTTAACCCTCGCCCGGGTAGGGCTAAATCACTGCGTGTTCGGGTAGGGGGTTGGTACGACCCCCCCCCCCCCCCCTCCCTCCCTTAGCGTTCGCCCCTAACTGAGCTAGAGCTACGATTCAAAGACGAGCGTGTTGCTTGTGACGAGAGGAAGCCGTTGATATCAGATTTTAAGGTATTGGGTCATTAGGTGACCTCTGAGGTCATGTCAATGACCAAAAAGTCATCAAAATTGTACATGCGTATAAATTTAATTTTATCGAGCTAGAATCGTGAATGAGCATATCATGATGCTTAATTGGTGCCAAATTCGTAATCAGCGTCAAAAAATGTCCTCAAAACTGCCAAATTCCAAAAAGGTCATGTCAGGTCATCTGAGGTCAGTGACCTCGGTTGACATGTGGAAGCGCATGACCCCAGTGGAACATATAATTATGTAAAATGGATCCCAAATTTGATATCAGCGTCACAAAATGTCCTAGAAACCGCCACAAGCACAACAAAGTCATCTGAGGTCATCGGGGGGTCAATGACCTCAGTTGACCTCTGAAAAGGTCAATCAAGGTCACGATCCCAGTGGAAACCACAACTGTCACCTGGAAACACCTGTGCATATGCTCCTGAACAACAAACACTCGGAAACTGCACAAGTTACAAGCATCGATACTGCGGAACGCCAGTTGCGCCTGACATGACCTTGAGAAACAGGTCATAGGTCACGGGTCATGTGGGTTAGAAATTCAAAATTGTCAGAGTAAGTGCAATTTTTCTCTCTCAAAAGTAGGGTACTGAAAGTTTCATTGCAATCGGTTGGAAATTACGCGAGTTATTCCAGAAAAGCCGAGGGAGTGGCATCCACCCCCCCTACCCGGGCGAGGGTTAAAGCACCATTGTTAACTTGAAAGTTAACGTGGAAGGCGCCATCACTACTCAGACGGAAGGCGCCATCACTACTCATGACGGAAGGCGCCATCACTACTCAGACGGAAGGCGCCATCACTACTCAGACGGAAGGCGCCATCACTACTCAGACGGAAGGCGCCATCACTACTCAGACGGAAGGCGCCATCACTACTCATGACGAAAGGCGTCATCACTACTCAGACGGAAGGCGCCATCACTACTCAGACGGAAGGCGCCATCACTACTCAGGCGGAAGGCGCCATCACTACTCAGACGGAAGGCGCCATCACTACTCAGACCATCACTACTCAGACGGAAGGCGCCATCACTACTCAGACGGAAGGCGTCATCACTACTCAGGCGGAAGGCGCCATCACTACTCAGGCGGAAGGCGCCATCACTACTCAGACGGAAGGCGCCATCACTACTCAGACGGAAGGCGCCATCACTACTCAGACGGAAGGCGCCATCACTACTCAGGCGGAAGGCGCCATCACTACTCAGACGGAAGGCGTCATCACTACTCAGACGGAAGGCGTCATCACTACTCAGACGGAAGGCGCCATCACTACTCATGACGGAAGGCGTCATCACTACTCAGACGGAAGGCGTCATCACTACTCAGGCGGAAGGCGTCATCACTACTCAGGCGGAAGGCGTCATCACTACTCATGACGGAAGGCGTCATCACTACTCAGACGGAAGGCGTCATCACTGCTCAGACGGAAGGTGTCATCACTACTCAGACGGAAGGCGTCATCACTACTCAGACGGAAGGCGTCATCACTGCTCTGACGGAAGGTGTCATCACTACTCAGACGGAAGGCGTCATCACTACTCAGGCGGAAGGCGTCATCACTACTCATGACGGAAGGCGTCATCACTGCTCAGACGGAAGGCGTCATCACTGCTCAGACGGAAGGCGTCGATCCAAGAAGAACTGAACCTGCCGCTCCGTTTGCAGCACGCGAGGCTGTTTGAACTGTTGCCCGAAGACGGATGATTCGCTCACCAGATGTTCACGGTATTCCGAAAACGTGCCTTCTGGTACCGTCATCACCTGCCGGACGACCAGCACGGGCGTCAGCTGTTTGGGGGGCCGCAAACGGGTCAACGCACATGGCCGCCCTGATTCACCTGATATCATCGAGTTTGAGCAGTGACTACTGTCCATCAAACACTCGTATTTGGACAAACTGTGTTGTCTTCCATTTACATAAACACAGCAATGAGCAAACTGTCGTCACGTGTGGCTTCTGCAGTTGGGGACGAATTACTCCGTGCCCTTTTTAACTTTGAATTCAAGATACGTTGTTCTATTGTGGCCTCATTGCATGACGATCTTGCCTCCATGGGTCCGATGGCATTCTTGACCCGGAACGATTTGTAGACGTAGTGTTGATCGCATAGTGTTTCATCAAGCTGTTGAAGGAAAGCGATTTCGTCATTAGAAACGCGTAGATAAAATGGGTTTGGTCTGGATATCAGACAAGCTTCTGGTTCGTCAGTGGGATTGACAGCCATTATTTGAATGCATGCAATAGGCACTTTGGAATGTGATCAGAGGTGCGAGTGATGTGACTGGCGTCTCTCCATCCTCGGTTCAGTTCCCTTCCCTTGCCATCTATACCACCTCTTATGTACCTTACCACACATTATCCACCCCTTTAATCCACTTGCTTCTGTCCGCGTCTCCTGTTTCATCATCTCCCCTGTTTTGACCCCTTGCTTCCCCGGCCATCCGCCCCTTCTCAGACCGCCTCACCTTATATAAACCCAAGGTTATCAACCATTTGATCTGCCTTTTTCCTCATAAAATGCCCAGTTACTTCGCCCCCTGTTCTGCCCCTTTCCTCACCGTTTACCCCTGCCCCAATTCCTCACCACTTCCCCTATGGCCTGCCCGGTCACCAGCTGCACGTGCTGTTCTGCCCGGCGCGTGGTCTCACCATGTTCCGCTGCCGGTCGGTGGGCGAGCCACCCTCCCAGCTGTCCGTGCTGTTCTGCCCCCCGCGTGGTCTCACCATGTTCCGCTGCCGGTCGGTCGGCGAGCCACCCTCCCAGCTGCCCGTGCTGTTCTGCCCCGCGCGTGATCTCACCATGTTCCGCTGCCGGTCGGTCGGCGAGCCACCCTCCCAGCTGCCCGTGCTGTTCTGTCCCCCGCGTGGTCTCCCGTCTCACCATGGTCCGCTGCCGGTCGGTGGGCATGCCACCCTCGGTCTCTGTGAACACCAGATAATGTGGCGGGTTGGCCGCCTGGTCCGGCGCCAGCACGCTCTCCGCGGCGGTGAAGTCCCTCAGTCGCAAACCAGGCCAGCGGTCCACCGTGGCACGCAGCGCCGCAGTGAAGCTGGCCTCGCTCAGCTTCTCAGAGTGCACATTCAGCATCTGGCCGGTCCTGTCGTTTTGGGCGGTATTAGTATATCGCCAGCAGTGGGAAGACAATGGTTGCGCAGAGATTGCATTGCTGCTCGAAATAAAAATGAATGGTACAACAGTTTAGTTCCCATTGGAGGCTAATTGCTAGTTAGGCAAGGCTTCATTACAATAATCAGTCGGTATCTGAAATGCCGTTGTTTCATCTAACGTTACACTACATAGTTACGTTCACATGCGACTAACCTGAACATAAAGTCGATCTGCGGTATCTGATTGTAGAAGCCGACGACCACGACCACATCGCCGACCCGATACCGGTAGAAGCCCGAAAGGTTCGTCAGCACCACTTCGTACATCTTCCCGAGCTGGCGGCACAAACCGGTACCGGGCACGTCACATAGGTACTCATAGGTAGTGTTTTCCTTTAGGTACAGCGCCACTTAGAAGGTAAGTAGACTGTATCGTAATAATTGTGTGACGTGCGGCGCAGTCGACCGCTTATTTCAATGCGCCTAACACCACAATGCAGTTTCCGGATGCCGTCATTATTTATTGCTGTCGCTGGAAATTATGTAGACTGTGCCGCAATCCTTTTATGTTTTGCGGCACAGTATACCATTGTATTTGAAGTAATTAGCACCCCGTTGCAGTCTCCATTCCCAGACCACCTACCCGATGTATGCCAGTTTAGTGTACGTATTTTATATTTTTGTATATATTTACCTACCTCATTGTTTCGATTGGATTGGATGGATCTCCGAGATCAGGACCCACGATGAGCAAAGCTTGTTGCGCGGGCCCGAACCCTACCATCCGATCACGCAATTCCAGGTTATCGGCATAACTTAGGGTTGATTTTTTGTTTGTTCCCCAAAAGAAACGTTTGACGTGCCCCCCCCCCCCATTCTTGAGCCAGGGAGATTATCCCCCCCCCAAAATTAACCTGACAAACAACTAGAAATAAGTGTTTAGTTGTACTCATTATTTGTGTTACCTCTCCCTGTTCAACAAGCCTGACACTCCCCCCCCCCCCCCCCCCCACCGCATTTCGCTGTATTCTCCACCCCCTCCCCGCCCTGCTCAACAAACTTTTCTATTTTGATTACGCTCTACCCCCCGGTCACCAACTTTTCGGTGACGATGCTTCTCCCCGGTCACCAACTTTTCGGTGACGATGCTTCTCCACCCCCCCCCCCCGATCAATAATTTTGCGCTGACGGCGACCACTCGGCTTCCTTCAAATCCCCCCCTCTTTCAAAGGTGTGGCGGAGCCCCTGCCTTCACCAGCCGTATGCTACATCCCCAGACTGCACGTTCACACCCGACGCGTGTTGCTACAGGTGGCAGTCATATTGACGCGCATGTCCCCACTATCGGGGGATCTCATAGAATCGACGCCACCAAAGGTGAATAATAAACATATGTAGCACGTATTCGGAACATGTCAAGACGACACTATTTAGACGAGTGAAGACATACAGCCTACAGGACGCGACTTTGAATAAGCTCCGTGGCGTGGTTCAGTTGCAGCTTTGACGCATCAACTGTGGCCTCTGACTTGACACCAGCTTGAAATTTAACACCCCTGTCACCCCCCGTTGCAATTAATATAAGAATTACTTAATGTTTGGAAGAACGATTTTTTTCGGCAGCAGACTCCTATTGTTCTCTCGCATATCCTGAACTCAGACTCGTTATTGATTCAACTTTTTGGGAATGATTCAATCCTGATTTTTTTATATGAATGATTCAATCACCGTTCGATTCACGGATACAATTTTGAGAATTGATTCTTTCCGATTCGAAGAATCAAACCAAATATTTTAATCGATTCACGATTGATTCAAAATTTAAATATATGTGGTGAATGTATGTCAAATAAAACAAATGGAAACATACATACATACATACATACATACATACATACATACATACA
>JAXIVJ010003663.1:0-10000 GCA_036785665.1 Chirona hameri | reverse complement strand
GGACTACTACGCGGCGCATCATCGGGTGCGCAGTGTGCTGGCGCGCGGACTGAAGGTGCGGGTGCCGGTGATGGTGCCGCTTGTGTGGCGCGTCACGCCACGTTCGAGACTGATGAGTGCCGCTGTCGAGGACTGTGTGGCGGCGGGTGTCTTGCGGCTCGGCAGGCCGACGGCGTGCTACAGACTGTTTCCGGTGGCAAAGTCTGAGACGGTGGCTCGGCTGGTATACGACATGTCAGAACTGACGCCCTTTTTGCCTGACCGTCCGTGTGTGTTGCCGTCAGCTGAGCGTGCGTTAGAATTCGCATTTAAAGGCTTTAAATATGCTATTAAAATAAACCTTCGTGACGGATTTTTTCACATACCGTTAGCGCCTTCAACGCAGAAACATTTTGGGGTTAGTTATGAGGGGAAAACTTATGTATTTACTAGGCTGCCCATGGGGCTTAAGGTGGCGCCAGCAGAGATGCAACTGTTTTCGTATGTTACTGTGAAGCTGGTGGAGGAGCGATTTCCTGGGGTGATAGGTATTGCGTATATAGACGATTTTCTGTTTCTCGCGCGTGATCCTACATCGTTGGACGGTGTGTGCAAATTTTAACAGAAGTTGGTCTGTGTATTAATTTGGAAAAATCTGATCTTATTCCCGCTAGCGCTGTTACATTTGTGGGCGTATGTATTGATTTGATTAAGTGTTCGGCACGTGTTAAATCTGACGTAATTGTGCCTCTGCGGAGTGCTTTGTCGCGGTGTTCGCCTGCCTGGCCGCTGGCGTGGCGGCAGCGGCTTGCCGGTTTTGTTAATTTTGTCCGTCCATTTATGAAACTACCACTGGAAGTTGTGACGGCGGTTCGGGATGGCGATCGATGCGCGTGCGAGGCTGCAATGCCGTATGTGTCTGGAGCAACGGAGTGGCGATATGCTGACAGGATCGCCTGGTCGGATTTGCATGAGCGCAATATTTTTGTAGACGCTACACCGACATGCATTGTGCGGCCGGGCTGTGTCCCATTATCTATTAATTTGCCAAGTGTTGTGCCTATTTATGTAGCTGAGTACGCCGCTGCTCTGGTGGCAGTAGCGCTTATGTCTGACGGCGAACCGTTTACTATTTTTTCGGATAATATGGGTGTATGTTATAATTTAGATAAGGGTAGATGTCCGAGATCATGGCTGCCTGTCATGTTTGGAATTTTCCAGAAGAGAGTTTTTTCAATTCGGTATATACCGACGCAATGTAACCCGGCTGATGCCCCGTCTCGCGCCATCTGTCGGTGACCTGTCCTGGGGTCAGTAGGTGGCGTGATGGTCAGCTGACCAATCGGTAGCGGCTGGTGGGCTGGTGACAGCCAATGGAGAGCCGGCTTTGTTGGCGACGGTACGAAGCCGGTCCCCGCAGTTTTGTGTGGAGTCAGTCGCGACTCGTCTGTATTAGGAAATACACGTGTCGGTCGAGAGCCTCGGCCGACAACAACAACAACCAACAACAGATAATTACACGCCCTGGAGGGGGACGGATTTCGCCCCCCCCCCCTTATGATCTCGAAAACCACGCAACGTAGCGACAAGCGGGAAACGACGTTAGATAGCTCGAGACAAGCTCTTTCGAAAGTATTTCGTTTTTTCAGGTCAATATTGAGGTCACCAGAGGTCATCAAGGGTCAGACTTCGGTTCGAACACTCCCAAATATCTCGGGAACTATGATAGTTAGCAGCAAACGGAAAAAAGCAATCGAAAGTCATTGAAAAATGCAATCGACATCGATGTCCTCAAATTTGAGCTCAGGTCAATAGTTTAGGCTCCAGAGGTCATCGAATGTCAAGAAGGTGATTTTGTTTTCAAAACTGTTTTCCCCAAATAACCTTTTACCTAATAAAGATAAAGCAATAATGTTTACGCCATCCCGTGTGTCTTGTCAAGGCGCTTCGAATCATGTTCATGGTAATCGGGTTAGGTCAACTGAGAAATTTGACCTCAGGTCAAGGTCAAGTGGTGACCCAAGTTTGTCATGTTGCATATTGGGCGACGTGTCTCGACGAGACAAACATATTGGTACCATTTTCTCTTCTCTATCTTCATTATGTCGATAGTTATTGATAAAACCGTGTGGCGGTCACAAAATTGACCTGACCTTAGGTCACCGATATTAGAAATCCGAAATAAACAAATTGTTGGTATCTATGACCTTATGAAGTCCTGCAAGATTGAAACCGATCGGCGTAAAACTGTGGCTGTGGTACTACTGCAAACGTTTTGGAGTTGAGGTCATCACGTGACCTGGTCTGGTGACCTGACCTGAGATGACCTGAGGCCAAGAACCTGAGGTAAAGATAGACTCGCATTGGAGATGTGCCAACCGGCGGCCGGCGTTCGCTTGCTAGCACCATCTGCAAGCTGATTGGCTGATGGTATAGCCTCTGCCCGGGCTAAAACCAGTACAGCATTCTTTCGCCAGCACCGCATTCCTTCGCCAAAAACTCAAATATATTCGGCTGGAGAGTCTTTTCAGTCAAGAAAACTTGCAGATAGGGGTTTCCCAACACGGGCTACAAAACTGCTATCTCAGTTTAAAACTAATGTTGAAGGTGAACTATTTCCTTTAAGAATCGTTAAATCTTTTGATTCAATCAGCCTTGATTTGTTGCGGGTTTTGGTTCAATTACGATTCATGAATCAAAATATCTGGTGGATAATTTTTTGTTATTCCATAAATTTTGATTGAACGATTCAAATTGATGCAATCAGTATCAAATCAATAATCAGTCTGCGGCTGAACTATGCGGAATTCAGTGGACCATGGGCTCCGACACGGAGGGTAACGTGTCCCCCCATTCTTGAGCCAGGGGGATTATTCCCCCCCCCATTTTCCCTGACAAACAACTATAAATCAGTGTTCATTTGTACGCATTATTTGTTACCTCTCCCCGTTCAACATGCTTTCACTGACGCTCCATCCCCTTCCTCCACTTAAAGTTTTCGCCGACGCTCCACCCCCCTCGTTCCACAACTTTGGCTGACCGCTATACCCCGCTCAACAACATTTCGATGACAACATTTCGACGAGGAGATGTTTAGGTGGACAGGAATGTGCCTCTATCGGCCGTACTAACCTGCACCTGGTGGGTCTGCAGCCACCCCTCTCCCTCTATCAGGTGTCCCTCCTCGTCCACTGGCAGGAACTCGATATAGGATTCCTTAGGCATCAGTGTGTAGCCGGGTCGCTCGTTGCTGGGTCTGAAGTTAATCCCGAAGACACCCTCGGTAGAGCCGTACGCATCTGACGGACACGCGCAGTCGTACGGTCATCACTGTCGGTCATCACTGTCGGTCATCACTGACAGTCATCACTGACGGACACGCGCAGTCGTACGGTCATCACTGTCGGTCATCACTGACGGTCATCACTGACGGTCATCACTGACGGTCATCACTGACGGTCATCACTGACGGTCATCACTGACGGACACACGCAGTCGCACGGTCATCACTGTCGGCCATCACTGTCGGTTATCACTGACGGTCATCACTGACGGTCATCACTGACGGACACGCGCAGTCGTACGGTCATCACTGTCGGTCATCACTACACGGTCATCACTGTCGGTCATTACTGACGGACACGCACAGTCGTACGGTCATCACTGTCGGTCATCACTGTCGGTCATCACTGCACGGTCATCACTATCGGTCATCACTGTCGGCCATCACTGTCGGTCATCACTGTCGGTCATCACTGCACGGTCATCACTGTCGGTCACCACTGCATGGTCATCACTGCACGGTCATCACTGCACGGTCATCACTGTCGGTCATCACTGACGGTCATCACTGACGGACACGCGCAGTCACACGGTCATCACTGCACGGTCATCACTGTCGGTCATCACTGTCGGTCATCACTGCACGGTCATCACTACACGGCCATCACTGTCGGTCATCACTGTCGGTCATTACTGACGGACACGCGCAGTCGCACGGTCATCACACAGGTGTGGTCACACCGATGACCAAGTTCAAGATGTTTTGATTATTCACATATGAACTGCCGTGGATTCATTGGCATTGTTCGGGCAAAACAACAGTTAAACTAGGTAACAGACATATTTCGAATTAGCATCTGATGTATCTCAAGTTAGCGACAGCTGATAATATGTGCGACAATATCTCAGTCTTGGACAAAACGCGAAAGAATTGATTTAGGAAATTCAGTGATTTGCAAAACTGATTTTGACAGTTTTGGATACCTACAGAAAGAAAAAATATGTCCCTGCTCCCGGACCTAGAGGCCATTTGCCAAGGGCGGATCCAGCCGGCTTTTTTTAGGGGGGGGGGCAACCAGGTTGAGCAAACCTTTCCTAGGTACCCCAAATTTCGAATTTCTCCACGGATTTGGGCCACTTTATTTTGCAACCACACGATTTCTAATGATTTCTGTTTTGTTTGTGTGTTTTTTTTTGTACTTTTCGACCTTTTGGGATACCGAAAAAGGTGTACCTATGTTTTCGTTCCAGACTGCAAGGAAAAAACATGAAAATGTGTGCTGAATCAAGCCGGCTTTGCCCTTAAGAGCAAAGACGAATTCATCCGTTCGTCTTCGGGGCCAACTACCTTTTGCTGCAAGGTTCGACAACCCTTAAAAAAAAAAAACTAGAGTATCCTAGATTTGAATAGTTTTTTTTTGCGGTCAATGAACACAAAATGTTAGTGGAAAGAAGCTAACATAGAAATTAAAAACAGAACTTGGAGCATCAAATAAATGGTAGTTTTCTTCAGAATTTCCAGCTCCGAATCTCGGATAGTAAACCAGGGAAGGTCCGACCGGAAAAATGAATACGCATTTCGCTGCACAAATGTTTGTCGTTGTTATCTGTTGCGCTCCGATAAAAAAGACCTAAGGCGAGGTCAAACATGATCGAACCAGTCGCACTTCCGCCATTCAAAACAAGTATACAGATGACCCGATCATGGCATCAAATTAAATATGCATTTCAAGAAACTTTAGCTACCCATCTATGCACCGCATTCGGATAGGATGATCAACTTCCGCTCCCTGGTTCTTGAAAAAATATGTCCCTGCTCCCGGACCTCGAGGCCATTTGCGCATCTCGGCAGGCGCATATATATATATATATATATATATATATATATATATATATATATATATATATATATATATATATATATAGATAGATAGATAGATAGATAGATAGATAGATAGTAGATAGATAGATAGATAGATAGATAGATAGATAGATAGATAGATAGATAGATAGATAGATAGATAGATAGATAGATAGATAGATAGATAGATAGATAGATAGATAGATAGATAGATAGATAGATAGATAGATAGATAGATAGATAGATAGATAGATAGATAGATAGATAGATAGATAGATAGATAGATAGATAGAGATAGATAGATAGATAGATAGATAGATAGATAGATAGATAGATAGATAGATAGATAGATAGATAGATAGATAGATAGATAGATAGATAGATAGATAGATAGATAGATAGATAGATAGATAGATAGATAGATAGATAGATAGATAGATAGATAGATAGATAGATAGATAGATAGATAGATAGATAGATAGATAGATAGATAGATAGATAGATAGATAGATAGATAGATAGATAGATAGATAGATAGATAGATAGATAGATAGATAGATAGATAGATAGATAGATAGATAGATAGATAGATAGATAGATAGATAGATAGATGATGGATAGATAGATAGATAGATAGATAGATAGATAGATAGATAGATAGATAGATAGTAGATAGATAGATAGATAGATAGATAGATAGATAGATAGATAGATAGATAGATAGATAGATAGATAGATAGATAGATAGATAGATAGATAGATAGAGATAGATAGATAGATAGATAGATAGATAGATAGATAGATAGATAGATAGATAGATAGATAGATAGATAGATAGATAGATAGATAGATAGATAGATAGATAGATAGATAGATAGATAGATAGATAGATAGATAGATAGATAGATAGATAGATAGATAGATAGATAGATAGATAGATAGATAGATAGATAGATAGATAGATAGATAGATAGATAGATAGATAGATAGATAGATAGATAGATAGATAGATAGATAGATAGATAGATAGATAGATAGATAGATAGATAGATAGATAGATAGATAGATAGATAGATAGATAGATAGATAGATAGATAGATAGATAGATAGATAGATAGATAGATAGATAGATAGATAGATAGATAGATAGATAGATAGATAGATAGATAGATAGATAGATAGATAGATAGATAGATAGATAGATAGATAGATAGATAGATAGATAGATAGATAGATAGATAGATAGATAGATAGATAGATAGATAGATAGATAGATAGATAGATAGATAGATAGATAGATAGATAGATAGATAGATAGATAGATAGATAGATAGATAGATAGATAGATAGATAGATAGATAGATAGATAGATAGATAGATAGATAGATAGATAGATAGATAGATAGATAGATAGATAGATAGATAGATAGATAGATAGATAGATAGATAGATAGATAGATAGATAGATAGATAGATAGATAGATAGATAGATAGATAGATAGATAGATAGATAGAGATAGATAGATAGATAGATAGATAGATAGATAGATAGATAGATAGATAGATAGATAGATAGATAGATAGATAGATAGATAGATAGATAGATAGATAGATAGATAGATAGATAGATAGATAGATAGATAGATAGATAGATAGATAGATAGATAGATAGATAGATAGATAGATAGATAGATAGATAGATAGATAGATAGATAGATAGATAGATAGATAGATAGATAGATAGATAGATAGATAGATAGATAGATAGATAGATAGATAGATAGATAGATAGATAGATAGATAGATAGATAGATAGATAGATAGATAGATAGATAGATAGATAGATAGATAGATAGATAGATAGATAGATAGATAGATAGATAGATAGATAGATAGATAGATAGATAGATAGATAGATAGATAGATAGATAGATAGATAGATAGATAGATAGATAGATAGATAGATAGATAGATAGATAGATAGATAGATAGATAGATAGATAGATAGATAGATAGATAGATAGATAGATAGATAGATAGATAGATAGATAGATAGATAGATAGATAGATAGATAGATAGATAGATAGATAGATAGATAGATAGATAGATAGATAGATAGATAGATAGATAGATAGATAGATAGATAGATAGATAGATAGATAATAGATAGATAGATAGATAGATAGATAGATAGATAGATAGATAGATAGATAGATAGATAGATAGATAGATAGATAGATAGATAGATAGATAGATAGATAGATAGATAGATAGATAGATAGATAGATAGATAGATAGATAGATAGATAGATAGATAGATAGATAGATAGATAGATAGATAGATAGATAGATAGATAGATAGATAGATAGATAGATAGATAGATAGATAGATAGATAGATAGATAGATAGATAGATAGATAGATAGATAGATAGATAGATAGATAGATAGATAGATAGATAGATAGATAGATAGATAGATAGATAGATAGATAGATAGATAGATAGATAGATAGATAGATAGATAGATAGATAGATAGATAGATAGATAGATAGATAGATAGATAGATAGATAGATAGATAGATAGATAGATAGATAGATAGATAGATAGATTGATAGATAGATAGATAGATAGATAGATAGATAGATAGATAGATAGATAGATAGATAGATAGATAGATAGATAGATAGATAGATAGATAGATAGATAGATAGATAGATAGATAGATAGATAGATAGATAGATAGATAGATAGATAGATAGATAGATAGATAGATAGATAGATAGATAGATAGATAGATAGATAGATAGATAGATAGATAGATAGATAGATAGATAGATAGATAGATAGATAGATAGATAGATAGATAGATAGATAGATAGATAGATAGATAGATAGATAGATAGATAGATAGATAGATAGATAGATAGATAGATAGATAGATAGATAGATAGATAGATAGATAGATAGATAGATAGATAGATAGATAGATAGATAGATAGATAGATAGATAGATAGATAGATAGATAGATAGATAGATAGAATAGATAGATAGATAGATAGATAGATAGATAGATAGATAGATAGATAGATAGATAGATAGATAGATAGATAGATAGATAGATAGATAGATAGATAGATAGATAGATAGATAGATAGATAGATAGATAGATAGATAGATAGATAGATAGATAGATAGATAGATAGATAGATAGATAGATAGATAGATAGATAGATAGATAGATAGATAGATAGATAGATAGATAGATAGATAGATAGATAGATAGATAGATAGATAGATAGATAGATAGATAGATAGATAGATAGATAGATAGATAGATAGATAGATAGATAGATAGATGATAGATAGATAGATAGATAGATAGATAGATAGATAGATAGATAGATAGATAGATAGATAGATAGATAGATAGATAGATAGATAGATAGATAGATAGAGATAGATAGATAGATAGATAGATAGATAGATAGATAGATAGATAGATAGATAGATAGATAGATAGATAGATAGATAGATAGATAGATAGATAGATAGATAGATAGATAGATAGATAGATAGATAGATAGATAGATAGATAGATAGATAGATAGATAGATAGATAGATAGATAGATAGATAGATAGATAGATAGATAGATAGATAGATAGATAGATAGATAGATAGATAGATAGATAGATAGATAGATAGATAGATAGATAGATAGATAGATAGATAGATAGATAGATAGATAGATAGATAGATAGATAGATAGATAGATAGATAGATAGATAGATAGATAGATAGATAGATAGATAGATAGATAGATAGATAGATAGATAGATAGATAGATAGATAGATAGATAGATAGAGTAGATAGATAGATAGATAGATAGATAGATAGATAGATAGATAGATAGATAGATAGATAGATAGATAGATAGATAGATAGATAGATAGATAGATAGATAGATAGATAGATAGATAGATAGATAGATAGATAGATAGATAGATAGATAGATAGATAGATAGATAGATAGATAGATAGATAGATAGATAGATAGATAGATAGATAGATAGATAGATAGATAGATAGATAGATAGATAGATAGATAGATAGATAGATAGATAGATAGATAGATAGATAGATAGATAGATAGATAGATAGATAGATAGATAGATAGATAGATAGATAGATAGATAGATAGATAGATAGATAGATAGATAGATAGATAGATAGATAGATAGATAGATAGATAGATAGATAGATAGATAGATAGATAGATAGATAGATAGATAGATAGATAGATAGATAGATAGATAGATAGATAGATAGATAGATAGATAGATAGATAGATAGATAGATAGATAGATAGATAGATAGATAGATAGATAGATAGATAGATAGATAGATAGATAGATAGATAGATAGATAGATAGATAGATAGATAGATAGATAGATAGATAGATAGATAGATAGATAGATAGATAGATAGATAGATAGATAGATAGATAGATAGATAGATAGATAGATAGATAGATAGATAGATAGATAGATAGATAGATAGATAGATAGATAGATAGATAGATAGATAGATAGATAGATAGATAGATAGATAGATAGATAGATAGATAGATAGATAGATAGATAGATAGATAGATAGATAGATAGATAGATAGATAGATAGATAGATAGATAGATAGATAGATAGATAGATAGATAGATAGATAGATAGATAGATAGATAGATAGATAGATAGATAGATAGATAGATAGATAGATAGATAGATAGATAGATAGATAGATAGATAGATAGATAGATAGATAGATAGATAGATAGATAGATAGATAGATAGATAGATAGATAGATAGATAGATAG
>JAXIVJ010003662.1:0-91589 GCA_036785665.1 Chirona hameri | reverse complement strand
TCAAATTTTTGTATCTGCCCGAGAAAACTCGAAGGATTTCATATCTTCATATTTGATAACATGAAAATAAACTCAAATCTCGAGTTGCATCTTGGCAACCTGCAGGGTGCAAAGCTAAGAATATATTTGCAGCATACAGATGTTCAAGATGAACCTCAAATATGAAGATAAGGATGTATTAACTTAAATATGTCCATGTTCACAATAAGCAACCATATATAAATAAACAAAGGAAGGTAATACAGCTACAGCGGAATAGCAAAAGGTTTAGCAGAGCGTGGTTTCGATCCACGGACCTCTGGGTTATGGGCCCAGCACGCTTCCACTGCGCCACTCTGCTCTAGTGATGTGATAAGACTATTTGGCTGCTTGCTCTGTCCGCCGCACGCGCATCCCGCAAAAAGAGTGCGCGTTGCACTCCATCGCACCCAAAAACTTGCGAGCCCGTACATTTACCCGACAATTTGCTTTGGTAAAATGTGCCTATAAGACATTGCAGTTGAACGTCACTATAGAAGAAAACGTCAGAACTGCAGCTATATGGCGCAAATACAAACTCAGGCACTAATGGGTTAAAGTACCTACCTTTATGAAGAGGTTAACAATCAACAAACACGTAGCAAGTAAAAAAATAAATTATACAAGATCAAGAAGATAACATGTGAAGTTCAGGGTGGGCAACATTTCTTGACTGGGGGGCAAAACAGCTCACTGGGGGGGGGGCATTTGCCCCCCCCCCCCCCCCTTCAGTTAACATGTTAAAATAGGCCCTGCTTCACAGCCTAAATTGCGGGATCTACAAAGTACCACAATATGCATTATGCATCTGTATTATATGGATTCTAAAAACTCCAACGGGAGTTGTGGCTCGTTTAGCAAAAGAAAACAAGGTTATCACTAACTTCGATGACTTGTATTGATTGCTACATGACAGAGAACACGGACCTGTAATTCTCAATCAAGTTTTTATCCAAGGCAAGATCTCGCCAGATACTGGCTCCCTCAGAATATCATGGCCTAAGTACCACACCAGTGGTGGCCGCTACAATCTCTGATCAGGTAGCGAAAAACGACATCGCTTTGAATATGGCTAACACGTTCTGTTAAGGTAGAGGTGAAGCTGTGATAATGGCCTATATTATCGATCGTATAGGCCACCGACAAGCTTAAAGGGAATGTGTCACCTTTCTGAAAGTTGTCAAATATACGCTGGTTGTAGTCGAAAATATGTAGAGTGCTGCTGAAAACGATGGTGATATTTTTTCTTCTTCTCGAAACGTCACTTAAAGGGAATGTTTCACCTTTCTGGAAGTTGTCAAATATATACCAGTTGTAGTGAACAATATGAAGCGAAAACGATGGTGATATTTTTTATCTCGGAAACTTCACTTAACTTCTAAAAAATAAGTTTGTAATTTTAGTTTGATGACGTCATATTGAGCTATAGACCGCCGCTGATTGACTGACAAACTGGGATTGGCTGAAAAAGTGGCTGTCAGCCAATCAGCAGCTGCACCAGCCTGGAGTCATTTTGCAAATGGTAAATTAAATTGCTTAAAAACGGTTAAGTTTTGGGGGAAATGACCTGAGTAATTTAGACATTTCAATAACGGCCCAAGATAATGGCTATCTCAGTTTAAAACTAATACAAAGGTGAGATATTCCCTTTAACTTTATACAAAATAGGTTTTTTCATGATGACATCATTATTCAGCTATAGAGCTATAGAGAAAACCTTTACGCTGCCTTTATATGGCACAATCGTTTCAGACAATTCTGGCGACTTAAATACAACCATTGTGAAATTGTGTCTTCTCCCGCACAGAACACAATGACGAGTGCGAGGCATTGCGATAGCTCAATATTTTATATTAAAAAAATACATAACTGAGACTTCAAACAACGCGAAAAAACTTCAACTTGGACCGCACTCTATCGCGTTGGCCGTTGTTTACATCGTACTCGGTAATCCAGCCAAGGTTCGAGAAATACAGGTCGCCTGACTTCCAGGACCAACAATCTTGAAGTGGCAGTCAGCCAATCAGAGGCGGGACTTGCATATACCCCGTTTGCAAATTCGAAATTCAATTGCTTAAAGGGAATATTCACATTTTTCACAAAACTTTAGTTAATACTTGAAATCGATAGACGAGACCCAAATATATTGTAAATTTATCACATTTTGCATATAACAATTTCTACCGAGAGATATTTCAAGTCACAGTTGATAAGCGATCCACGCTTATAACGACCAGTGCTTGCAAGTACTTGGTAACGAATTTCGAATTCCGGGCTTGTCTCGTATTGTTTTTTAAACAAATTTGTATGGAAAATATGTCTTGCACTCTATCTATTGTGATTATGTGCCCTAATATCCTTAACAATCAACAAACATTGAATAATAAGGTAACCAACTTAGCAGTTAACTTGGGCACGCTACGACGGCCTAGTTAGTGGTTGCGACCCTCAATTTGTGAAAATTGGTTTAATTTGTTTTCAACATTAGGCGTTTTGTATTGTCTCTAGCTGTAGACAACACTATGCTTTAGCTTACCATGAAAAATAATAATTTACAAAAACAAAATCAACACACAATGCAAAAACTGGCAATGAAATCGGAAGTTCACTTGGGCACGCAGCAGCGACCTGTTTAGTGTCGGTGATTTGTTTCAGGGACTAATCAGAGACGTTATCAAAAGAAATAAAACCGCCAGATATGTCGCGCTTCCAAATAGTTAAGGGAAAACACCGATCATGAACTCCGAAAGAAGTATATGCACTTGTTTGTTAAATTTCCCAAAAATATTTTTCGAATAGAAAAAGTTGTGATTTCATTTTTAAATTGAGACTCGATCACTTTGATACCATGCGCGATGCATAAGATAATGCAGAAAAGTACATCAAAAGGTGAATATTTCCCTTTAAAAACAGATAGGTTTTGGGGAAAATGATCTGAATAATTTAGACATTTCAATAACGGCCAAAGATAATGGCTATCTCAGTTCAAAACCAATACAAAGTTGAAACATTCCCTTTAACACTGACAGGCATTATAATCATATAATTATTCAAACATAAGACAGTAAAATGCTTTTGACATACCCTAATGTAAGCAATGCAGCATCAAGTGTTGATGTAAATAACCGGAGGTGGGCAAAATAGTCGAAAGAGTATTTAAAATAAAAAGAGTAAATAGTTTGGATTTTAGCTATTTCAAATGGAAAATAAAATAGTTTTTTTTCGAAATTCAGAGACTATTTTAAAGTATTTTATAAATAGTTGCCCAAAACACACACACAACGGCGTTGACACAGCTGCAGTGAAGAGTTACAAGGATACTTGCTCATTGAGAATTCGACGAACATGCGATTACAAATATAATGTTGTGCTTTGTTCCATGCACCAATAATGCAATCGTTTGACATTTCACTGTGCCAATTTGCATAGCATTGTAGTCTTGTGTTGTTTGAGAGATACCAAGCGTTGTCATGCAACTTTTGGTCCGACGGCAATTCTTTTGTATATATTTGATAAAAAGTATTAATTTATAGACATGAAGAAGTTAGCGACCAAGAAAACTTCGCAAATTTGGATAAGGATGTATTAACTTAAAATGTGTACATGTTAACAATAAGCAACCATATATAAATAAAAAAGGAAGGTAACACAGTCACAGCTGCCTAGCAGAGCGTGGTTTCGATCCACGGACCTCTGGGTTATGGGCCCAGCACGCTTCCACTGCGCCACTCTGCTTCGATAATTTGCTAAGACTATATGGCTGCTATTCCTGTCCGCCGCACGCGCATCCCGCAAAAAGAGTGCGCGTTGCACTCCATCGCACCCAAAAACGTGCGAGCCCGTACATTTACCCGACAATTTGCTTGGGTAAAATGTGCCTCAGACATTGCAGTTGAAACTTGAAAGTCTCACTCACAAGAAAACATCGGAACTGTATCCTAAGGCGCAAATACAAACTCAGACACTAATGGGTTAAAGTTCCTGCCTTTATGAAGAGGTTAACAATACAAAACACGTAGCAAGTAAAACATATCCCAGTAAAACGCCTTTTTGGGCGATGGCCGAGCGGGCGCGCTCTGGTAAAGCTAAAACAGGTTTGAAATATGAAACGGTACGGGAGCACATGTGGTAGTAACACATAGTCCTTTTAGTCCTTTAATCCTCCATACAAATTGCCAGGCCTCCATGCATGTCAACATAACAATTAAGTTTTATTAAATTGTTCATGATCTCCTTTCTCGAATCCTCCAAAAGGGAGTACGTCCTGAGCGCTGCATGCTTCGGCGTATACAAAATTAATGCTTATATTAATAATGCCATTTTTGATCAATAATTATTTTTGTTCATTTCGACGTTTGCGTGTGCCAGTTGCCACGCGCTGTGGTACCACCTCTATCAGAACGCACCATACCAAAATCAAAATTGATTTGATGGTCCTATCCAATGGAGCAAACCCAATCTCAATCGGAGCAGTGGTTGCAAAGTTATTAGCTTCTGAAAAGCGTCTGCACGGCCGGTTCGGGCCGTGTTGGGCCGGGTCGGGCCGGGGGGGGGGGGGGGTGGGACGTGGATTTATGAGCTCAACGACATATAGGGCTGGGTATATGGGATATGGTGGGAACCGGGCTCTACGTCTGACCGGGCCCCTGATACACGCCTTTGCCAGCACCGGGCCCCGCCTCGATCGGGCCTGACCAAGACCGGGCCCCTACCCGGAATGGGCCTGTGTCACTAGAACGGGCCCGTATCAATAATTTGCCTGGATCGGGCCCTGTTGTGACAGGGCCTTCGTTTTCACCGGGCCCCATATCACGTCTTTGCCAGCACCGGCCCCTGCCTCGATCGGGCCTGATCAAGACCGGGCCCCTACCAGGAACGGGCCCGTGTCACCAGAACGTACCCGTATCAAGAATTTGGAAAGACCGGGCCCTGTTGTGACGGGGCCCTCGTCCTGACCGGGACCCATATCACGCCTTTGCTAGCACCGGGCCCCTGGCTCAATCGGGCCTGACCAAGAACGGGCCCTTATACATAATTTGCAAGGACCGGGCCCTGTTGTGACGGGGCCATCGACCTGACTGGGTCCCATATCACGTCTCTGCCAGCACCGAGCCCCTGCCTTGATCGGGCCCCTACCACTGACGGGCCCGTATACAAAATGTGCAAGGAGCGGGCCCTGATGTGACCGGGCCCTCGTCCTGACCAGGCCCCGTATCACGCCTTTGCCAGCACCGGGTCCCTGCCTCGATCGGACCTGACCAAGACCGGGCCCCTACCATAAAGGGGCCCGTATTATCAAGAATATGCAAGGACCGGGCCTTGTTGCGACTGGGCCATGGTCCTGACCGTACCCTCGTCCTGACCGACCACCATATCACGCCTTTGCCAGCACCGGGCCCCTACCTCGATCGGGCCTGACCAAGACCGGGCCCCTACCAGAAACGGGCCCGTATCAAGAATATGCATGGACCGGGCCCTGTTGTGACCGGGCCCTCGTCCTGATCGGGTCCCATATCACGCCTCCGCCAGAACCGGCCCCTGCCTCGATCTGGCCCATACCAGGAACGGGTCCCTATTAGGAAAGGGCCTATCAAAGAATTTGCAAGGAGCGGGCCCTGTTGTGACCGGGCACTCGTCCTGACCGGGCCCCTGCATCGATCGGGCCTGACCAAGACCGGGCCCCTACTAGAAACGGGCCCGCATCAATAATATGCAAGAACCGGAACCTCGTCCTGACCGGGCCCCATATCGCGCCTTTGCCAGCACCGGGCCCCTGCCTCGATCAGGCCTGACCAAGACCGGGACCCTGCCAGCTATGGGCTAGCATACGGGTCCTTTTGATGCTTCCACTCAGAAATTTCGGGGGGGGGGGGGGGCAGCTGACCTTATTGACCCCCCCCCCCCCACTGCGTGCGCCACTGCCAACTTGCCTCGGGATACTCCCGCTACTTGTTGTGTCAGTGGTGCCTAGAGACAGGGACGTCGCCACCGGGGGGAAGGGGGGGGGGGGGGGCGCCACCCCCCCCCCCCCAAGGATCGCTTCAGCCAGAGTCCGCCCCCCCCCCCCAGATTCGCAGGATTTTAACACCCCCCCCCCTCCCACCCCTACTAAAAATTGTGTGGCAACGCCACTGCCTAGAGAGGTGACTTGTTGACTAAGTTAGCGTACTTTCCGCTTCTAACAAAAAAAAACTGAGCGACTTATACAATATACATGCGCATTACTGCTAAGTTGCAGTGGCATGGCTATTAACTAACCACAGTCCACACAGGCACGTAGCCAGGATTTCGTCCAGAGGAGAGGGGGCGCCTCGAAAGGGCCCCTTCCCGAGCGTTGGAAGGCCCCTTCCCAACCGTTGAAAGGGCCAAACAAAACGGATGAAAATGCACGTTACAAGGATGGAGAATGCAGTATGGCAGGTATGGTATTGGCCATACCAACTTGTAGGAGCTCGAGTTAGTAAACTGAGGGGTCTGCCATTTCAACTCTGGAACCAGACACCAGTTTGGAATCAGCTATACCAACTTCATATATTTGTTTAGGCCTAAACCCTGAAACTCTTAAAGTAATTGCACCGCGGAGCGGCGCGAAAATTTTGAATCTTATGCCCTGGATATGCATTTTTTCCTCTATGACCTCTAAAAATGTTCTGTTTGCGTTTCAGAGTGCGGTAAAAAGTGATAAAGCGAACTATTTTGCCCAATTATATAGGAAAGTAGCAAAATATAAACAAAATATAAATGCGCCGCGAAACGGTACGAATTTATCATTTCGTTTTAACCCGTATACAATTGACAGTGTAATGCGATTGCGCCGCGGAGCGGCGCGATTTTTTTAATTGTATTCCCTGGATAACTGTATTCTTACTGTTGAAGGTGCTTGAGGTGTGTACTGTTTGAGGTGCTTAAATTTGAGGGCAGTGTCATGTACTCAAACTTCAGAGGTGAAAAAAAAACGTCGCGACTGTCTCCCACCAAATTGCAAAAACGAAAATGTGTCTCCTTGTCCCTTGTAATGTCGAGTACGACACACACATGCGGAACTTTATATACTTAGGGGGATGCAGGTGCATCCCCAATGCTCTGATCTGCATCCCCAGTCTTTCATCTGCATCCCCAATAATATGACTTACTGTCTGTCAGATAGGGTTAAGTGTTTTGGTCATTTTGGCTGGGGGAAGAATGAGACACTGTACAAATATACAGGGGCATAGGATCATATTCAGTTGAGGGGGCTTCAGCCCCCTCAACTTGTGGCTCAGCCCCCAACTTGTCATTCAGCCCCCCCCCCCCCCCCAACTTTAAAAAAAGTCAATGTTATAGATGCAACAACAATATAAAAGGAAAAGGGCACAGTACCAACACAACTGCTGGGTCAATGGTCATACACAATGGTCATACATATAGGTCAATGGTCATACACACTAAAGAACAGGTATCTTTTTTCAATTTCAGACACACAAAATGTCAATCTAGGTGCTTACATAAAAAAAAACATGAGCAAAGCAAGAATAGGTGAAGCATATTTCAGTTTTCACATTGTGCGTAGTTCTGGATAATGGACAGGTCACATATTACAATACACCCTTAAATTGGCCAAATGTGTTAAAATTTGAGTATAAATATGTTGGTGAAATTGACACTTAATGAATAATTTGACCAATAATATAAATGTTTTGTGTCTGAAAGCATACCATTCATCCTGAGCTGGAAAAAGAGCAGACATTATCATAGACCTAAACAAAATGGGCTACAAGTCAGGATTATCATTTTTGAGCCTGACTAACATTATTTGCACAAGATATACCTGGTCATGGTGTTGAAAAGTGGAGGGCCACATCAGTAAAGGTCATTTTAAAATAAAATAGGCTTATTCAACACCAATCAAACCAAGTTATACGAAAACAGCACAAATATTGAAAGCAATGCAAGATAAATGCGCCATATTTTGTCATGACTGCGCCGTATTTGTCTCTTTTATTATTACTAAAGTACTGCCTAGTTTTTTTTATTAACAAAGATGAAAGCATACTAAAATGCTGTTACTGCCTACTGCCTAGTTTGTTTACCTTGTGGGAAATATGGTGCATGTATTTTTTTATATTCTTACATCTCAGCTGTAATATGTAGAAGGACCGGCCCTGGACTATTGGCATCACCAGATATTTAAAGTTTGAGAAGAAGTATTTGTGGCAGACGTTCGCGTCCTAAGAAACAACTTTTACTAGGAAAAAATCAATCATATTTTGCACCCCCAAAAATGCAGGTTTGGTGTCGAGGCGAGCCTCCGATTTCATCAACCTGCCCCATTTTTCTGAACCTGAAATATTCATATGTATCAATGGCAAGAGGTATTCAGTCCCAGGTTCCGGGAGCACGTTGTCCGTTTGCCCCCCCCCCCCCCCCCCCCCTCCTCCTTGGTGACACCTATGGGCCACTGTAAAATGTAACGCATAACAAGTCGGCATAATCAGATTGTTCTGTTGTTTTAAAGACGCCCCTTACAGGGACAAGGGGCTAAGACCCCCTTTGAGGTCAGTTATTTGTTGTTGAAACCGTTCATTTTGTTAAGCAAGGGAAATGTGATGGAGTAAAAGGTACCCAAAGACGAGAAAATCTCAAATCCGCAAACAAATATTACATAAGAGTGGTTATCTCAAAGATAAAAAAGTTTGGCCCAAGATGAGGTATAAGGTGGGCAAAGAAAACGGATACGCTTCGTCCCACCGTTTTTATTTTTTCGTCATCGCTGAAAAACCTTGCAGATGTGCAACCCATAGGCATAGGAACGGAGGGAGGGGCGGTGGAAGAGGGGGCAGGGGGAGCAGCTGCCCCCACTCAAGAAGTTTGGGGAAAATATATGGTTTTACCCAATGACCCTTCCCTTCCACCCCACCCAAATAAAAAACAACAAAAAAAACAACAAAAAAAACAACAACAATATACCTATAAATGAATCCAAACGAAGAAACAAATAATGACACAAATAGTGGACATATTTGGAATCAGCACCCCATTTTTTTTTTTTTTTTTTGCAATGGAGTCTACTTAAACTGCAAATTTACCGAAGCTGGGAACAAAGCAAGCAAATGCCTCTCAGAGCACATAGCAGCATTATGTTTCATTTTTGTTTATATATGTAAGAAAAAAAATGGAAGGGGGTGTTTACCTGCTACTGCATCCCCAACCAAAAACAAAAAGTTCCGCCCCTGACGACACAATATATAAATCACAAAAATAGGTACGTAGGTGCAAGGCCGTTTAAGTGTAGGTGGGCATATGATATGGTATGCCTAATACATGCGGTCACAGAATACAGCTCGCACTAAAAGCTGGAGTTTTCGCAGCAGTTGGCCGCCAGAGACACTAGTGAGCCAGGATCTATGACGCCACAAGGAAATATTTAGCAACCAACGCTAAATGTTTATTTGTTTATAAATAAATAAATAAATACATATTTAGCGTTAAATATACCATTTATATATGGTATATTTAACGCATTTGAAAATGGTATTCATAAATACCATTTGCTTGCGACGTCATAACACCCTGGCTCACTACCGGTCCCTGGCGGCCAACTGCTGCGAGAACTCTAGCTTTTAGTCCGAGCCTAGAATACTGGTGAACGACGCTGTGAACACAAACCTGCTTCATCACAGATGCGCCAGATATGTACAATATGAGGGAGCTGAAAAATAATGATGTATCGAGAGACAGGCGTTAAGGGTCAAAATTCCCATGATGCAGCAGTAAAGAAAACCCTTATGAAGATTGTGCCGGTCTCGCCAGGTATTACCTTTTGCCCACTATTGCCTGTCTCTCAGCCTGTCTGTCTCTGAGAGGAAACAAGTACTAAATTAAATACCGTGAATGCTATGCTATAATTTATGAAGAATGTTCTGTGGTAGTTGTACGGCGGTCAA
Source organism: Chirona hameri (assembly GCA_036785665.1). Taxonomy (NCBI): domain Eukaryota; kingdom Metazoa; phylum Arthropoda; class Thecostraca; order Balanomorpha; family Balanidae; genus Chirona; species Chirona hameri. The sequence goes on along the minus strand of JAXIVJ010003662.1, from coordinate 81,648 downwards.
AGCAAAAACAGAAAATTGCTTATAAAATACTTGTAACTAGCAGTATTATGTCTCCTGGGCATTTTATTGCCGATGTTTTTCTGTCTCCCACTCCAGTGGCCAAGTAAGCAGTTTTTTCACCTCTGTCAAACTTGGGGGGGGGGGGACAAAGGACACTTTGTCATTCCCAACTTTAAAGTTGGGGGGGGGGACATGTCCCCCCCCCCCGTCCCCCCCCCCCCCCGGTGGAGGAGCCCATACCTTGTACCTATTAGCAAACATAGATATTGTAATTAATTATCCTATATGATAAAATTAGCAAGAAGTAAGTACATACCGGCGTGCCTGGATCCCCAAGTTGGATCTGGGATCTCAGTGGATCCCTCGGCATAAAATATATCAGGATCTGGGATCTTTCTGGATCCCTCGGCTTATTATGTACCTGGATCTGGTGTCTCATGTGGATCCCGGTATACACAGGACACAAAATATCCGGATCTCAGCTGGATCCCGGGATCCAGGCACATGTCTGGCCTGAAGTGCTACAACAGTGGTAGCCGCTACTATCTCTGATCATGAAGCGAAAGACGACATGGCTTTATGCGGCTAACACGTTCTGTTAAGGTTGAGGTGAAGCTGTGATAATGGTGTATGTTATCGATCGTAGACCACTGACAAGCTTAACACTGACAGACCAATTATAATAATATAATAATTAAAACATAAAACAGTAAACTGCTTTTGACATACCAACCCTAATGTAAACAATGCAGCATTAACTGGTGCTGTAAAACAACATCTGATGCATTATCAAACAAAGCAGCCAAATATCGTTGGAGTTCTGCTTTGTACAGTCAGCTACTGGTGAGAAGAGCTACCATTCGTGTTTATAGCAGAGAAGCACATTGAGGTGCGTGGTCTGCGATTAAATCAACAGCGTTATCTAGTGCGTCACTACATATCAACAGCGTTACTACGCGCGCATGACGCGCTTTTGGACCCTTATCAATGACGACATTTCCCAGCTTCCTGTATGATGTAATTATTGTCACAGATGACGCAAAAATGGGGGTACGGGAATTACTCAAGGTTGGTTGATTGATACGCAAGCTGTGTTGAATGTGGACAAACAACCGACCGACAAGGTTTCACTATCGTTCGTTCATGTATTTGCGAATCATTCCATATAAATGGCTTAATGTTCGATTCGAGTGAAAGGGATACAAGTTGGGCGATACAAACGAAAAACACGACAGACAATTTAAAACACGCATCGCACACACACAAGAAATCGTGGTAACTATGTTAATAAAACGTACGAATTCAAGCTTTCACACACCGTCGTCACAATTTTCGAGTTGGGATTTTAGCACGGCGAGGCTCCGGGAGGCCATAACGGCCGGCGTCAGGTGGTTCCAAGACGAGGCCGCCCTATAGGAAAAAGCCCTTCGCGACATGGATAGCCGGAAAGCGGGCAGCTCTAGAGCACCAGCCACCGCAGCCCGCGTGAGGCGCTCACTCACAGCGGTGCGAGGGATGAATAGCGATCGGACCGCTGCCGGGGCGCGTGGATCGTTTAAGGCTCTGTAGACGCCGATACAGTCGCGGCGCGCAACGAGGTCGCGTATACCACGCCAGCCTAGCGACTCCACGATCGGTGAGATATGATCACGACCCCGCGCACCCGAGACGATCCTTGCCGCGAAATTTATCACCTTTTGTACCCGGCTGAGGTGGCAGTCAGCGGCCCCGCCCCAGACGGAGAGGCAGTACAATATGTGGGGGAACACGTGTGTCTGGATTAGGAGTTGGCGGGTCTCGGGTGTGAGGTGGTGACGAATTTTATACAGACAGAACAGGATGGAGTTGCACTTTTTGACTAAATTGGAAATGTGCTCCTCCCAGGACAAGTTACGATCCATGGTGACCCCCAGCATCTTCACGGACGGTAAGGGATTGAGTGTGTGGTTTGAGATGTTGAGCTGAAAGGATGGAGTCTTTTTAAGGGCTTGAGGAGTACCGACAAGGAGGAGGGTGGTCTTGGTAGGGTTCATCTTTAAGGAGTTGGCAGTGAAGTAGGATTGAACCGCAATGATGGTATCCTCCTGGCGGGATTTTAGTAGGGATAGGTGTGCTGGGAGGGCGGAGTCGAGGAGCTGGGTGTCGTCTGCGTAGGACACCAGACGCCCGTGAGGAAGGTACGATGCAAGGTCGTTCGTGAAGATGCTGAAGAGGAGTGGGCCCACGAGGGACCCCTGAGGGACGCCGTGGGATAAAGGAAGGGATAGTGATCCGCCTCTCACCACCTGCAGCCGACCATCGAGGTAACTCCGGAACCATCGGGGATCGATGCCGTACCACTGTAGCTTGGTCAGGAGGACACCGTGGTCAACGCTGTCAAAGGCTCTACTAAGGTCGACGGAGGTGACGGCGACGACATGTCCCGCGTCGATCCGGCGCGTCATCCATTCCACAGCGTCGACCACGGCATCCTCCGTCGAGTGGCACGGCCTGTACGCGTATTGTGAAGGCGCCAACAGGCTGTGGGAAACGAGATGCGCCGACAACTGCGTACATACAACCTTCTCGCATAATTTTGACAACACTGATAAAATCGATATCGGCCTAAAATTGCCAGGAGCATCGCGAGGCCCAGATTTATGAAGAGGGAGAACTGAGGCAATTTTCCAGTCACTTGGGAAGACGCAAGTGATGACAGAAGTGTTGACGAGATGAAGCAAGTGAGGTCCTAAGACAGCGAAACAGTTTTTCAATGCAAGTAGCGGCACACCATCGAGTCCAACAGCCCTAGAAGAGGACAGTTCTTTCAAGGCACTGGAAAGCATGGGTAAGGTCACCGGTTGTAAGACTAGCCGGGCTGTGGTGACGCACGGTGGTCTCGGAGAGAGAGGTGGCACGCTGTGGCAGCCGGCTGCCAGCTCGGCAGCTATCTTAGGCCCGACTGAGGCGAAATGGCGATTGAAGTCGTCAGCTCGGTCCATCGGCATATCCTCGGCGCCGCCGCCTCCTCTCGTGGGTCGAAGGGCGAACTCACGGATCCCGCGCCAGAAACTCGCACGATCAGACAGCATGGTCGCGCACAGAAAGTCGCGTTTCGCCTGGGCACAGCAACTCTTAACCCGGTTTCGGAGCCGCCGATACTCGATAAGGGCGGTCTCCGTACCGTAGCCTACTATAGTGCTGTCCTACATGGATGATTGCGTAATTATTTCTTACATATATTATCGCATGAGCCTGACGAAGTAAATTGCTCTTCGGATCCAGAAATTTCATCATTTTCTTATTTTCTGAGCACAAAGATTCGCAAGATAAGCCAGAAGATACCTTTCAGAACTTGGACTTCGACCGTCATTTATTAGCTGCTCTTTCGTTCTTGTGAGTAGTACTTCGTGAACGTATACCTAATTTGTAGTGGGCTGCCCTTTACTTTGAAACAAGGTTGAGTTGAAGGAAGTTCCACCGTAAGCTTAAAGAATAAAGAACGCAGCTTTTGAAGATAATGCAATAGACATCATGAGGAGCCATCAATTCATTTTGGCAGTGCATGCAAACCAACCTTATTTTGAACATTCCGAAAATATGGGTCTGTCTGTCCCTTCAACTTCGTTCTGCCTCTGAGAAGAACCAACCACTCCTGAAATATTAACTATACAATTTATATTCTAGGCTTTCGCAAGTAGCCCAATGTCAATCATGGTATGTTCCTCATGATCTGTCAATCATGTTCTCCTTTCTACCAGCAGCACATCTGATTTTATAGCCTGAGCTACCACAAGCTCGCCACAACAGCTACAGCAGGCTACAGGTCTGACGCATTTTTTCCTTCCCGGGGTAACCACACGCGTGGCAACTCACCTCGACAACTACAAGGTCACATGTCGGACGCATCTCCCTCCTCTCTCCCATTAGGCATAACGAAGAGCGGCAATTTTTCTCCTCTCAAAGCAGCAGATGTGGCCGGGAGCCGCGCACCCCTGCCGTCTCGGACCTCACTGCACGTCGACCGTCCATCTCCCGGGACACCTGGCACAGGCCCGTGTGACGTGCGACGATGACAACACCGCCCCCATTACACTACCCCCAGCCGAGTAATCAACACCGGCCGACACGCTCCTCGGCCGCACACAGGGCGCTGTTGTCGTCCAAGGTGACCCGTCCCCCCGCGGCGCCGTTCCCACCGCGCCCCGACACCCCTCCGTCCCCCCGCTGTCCCCCCACGTGACGGCTTCACCCGTCGACGGCGTCGGCGCCGACGCAGCAGTGTCGGTGTCGACTTCTGCCGGCCAGATGCTCGGGTGCCGTGAGAGTGGCCGCCACTGTCAGGGTCTCTCAAATCAGCTCGGCGGCAGGGGGACGATTTTCCTGATGCAGTATGTTGGAGATAACCACAGTTTATAGCATTAATAAGCATATCAGTTGCTGGCACCAGGCCCACATAATCATTTTTTGACGCGTTAATATTTTGATCCAGCCCAATACGAATGGTATTGGGGAAATGACCGATTTACAAACGGCAATTATGAAGCACTGGATAATAGTGATGGGATGAATGGCATATGAATCTGTGCATTGTGGCTCATAATTAAGTTTCAGTCACCCAGATTTTCAATATTCTCTCGGAAACTGATGCAATATTTGTTTAAAAGTGCATAACTTTGTTTGATCCCTTGGCTCACCAAATCAATTTTTTGACGCACACTTCGAAGCACTGAATCAAAATATTGATGCAGTAACAACACGGGCGAATAATTGCTTAAAAATACAAATTACTTTTTCACAATAATTTCATGTAATTACATTCCAAAATTAGTTTGATTTACTTAAGAAATATTAAGCTTAAAATTTAAAAAGGTTATCCGTAAGACAATTACAGAAACCTATTCGATGTAATTCATCGCCACGCGATGGCGTCTCAATTTTTCCAGAAACAAACAAAAAATCTTAGGTAAACAGTTCGAGTCGTGACCGAGGTGGATGGAGTCAACAGTTGTGCGTCAGATGGTGTGATTATTTTTGGAGACTGTCCATTTTTCGTGGGGACTAGGTGTTTTTAGTGAAATGTTGTCAATAACTGTGCCATTTTGCATCCTTAAAGGGGGTGTGTCTACTCACATAGCTTATTTGAGGTTATTGACACTGGTCTATAGAACATAATTGTCTGAATTGACCCATGACTTCATTTCTCCAGACTCATCCTAGTTGCTGAGATATTCCAAAGACTCCAGGAACTTGCTGGGAACACAAAGTTATCGGGTAGACTCCAGATGGCTTCCGCTACTAGAAGCACTGTAACTATCTATTAAACTGCTAGCATATTGTTAGCGCCAGCCAATAGCAATTCGACAAAACAGTTCGTGCGCGCTGATAGCAGCAGCTGAACAGAACCTGGACGGCCATCATGCTTTTCGATGATGGCCGATGGCCATTTTTTGAAGAAGATATCCATTTAGAGCTACGAAACTTGCGCATAATAAAGTTCACGGTGGCAAGAACGTGCTGTGTAAAACTTGTCTCTCTATCTTGCATGATGTGACCGTAATTGTATTATCTTATGTGCGCCGTTTTACATAACATCACTATAGTGGTGATCGTTTTATAGATATCGAAATACAAAATAAGCAAAAAAAATACAAGTGAAAATTCAACTAAAGGGGCTCCAGATGTGAATGTCATCATATCAAACAATCAAACCAATAACTACTTACCGTATACAAAAATGACATTCCAAAACAGTAGGCACACTCCCTTTAAGTACAGTGCCTATATGGCAAGCTCTATCCACTTTGCGTAACAAAATTGACGCTTCAATAAATTGATTATTTGGACCTCGTGCCAGCAACTGATATGGTTAGCATATTGGCCAAATGGAAGATGAGTATTTCGCCTTATCGATTGAATTAAATGAAATGTTAGGAAAGCCAAGTATGTTTCTGTCTTATAATGACGCATTTATAATAAATATGTGATTTTGATAAACAATTGTTTGCTTGCTTTCTCTTAGGTTTAGAAGAAAAAAATAACTAAACAGCAACTAATGTCTCTAGTTTATCTCGGAGTTTCCAATAGTATTTGCCGGCCAAACATAATTATGCGCGGGAGTTTATTTACTTTCTGTGGCCAATAATAATGTTTTTGAAAATCATTAAAAATTGTATTAACGCTTTTGCGCGATTCCATAAACATATCTAAGTGTCCCGGTAAGATTACTATTAACCCAAAACTCCTTCGCAGACATTTCTTAGCAGATTTGAGCGCCTCTGGCGTGAAGCCCCGCGCCGCGGCTATAGGTCGCATGGGTCACCATCACCCCCTCCGTCACGTGACGTGTCGTGTATCACAGCCGGGCGGTGTCACTAACGAGCGTGCCGGCCGTGCTGCTCACGCGCTGCTGCACGTGAAGAACTGTTGAGGCAGGCCCGCCTAATGAGGGGGCAGACCGAGACGCCCCCGTCCGCCCCGCCCCGCCCCGCCCCGCCGGCCCCCGCTGGCGGCAGTGTGCTGTGCGCGTGGTTTGCGCAGCGGGAGGGGCGTAACAGCTTGGGTGTCGGTCGGGTGTGAAGAGCGGTATTTATCAACATCGGCTGCAGGTCATTACAGGGGCCAGAGGAGCCAGAAGCGTGGGAATCGCCGGAATCAGGGAAAACGGGCGCGGGTGAGAAAGGAGGGAGCAGGGGAACATTCCAAATTATTGACATCTATGTCAATCATTTGTTTATTCAATGCCTAATCACCAGGCGAAATAGTAAAACTTTGTTTGGGAGGGAAGACTGAAGAGGGAAGAATGAAATCGTGGAAAACTCAGAATATCACAAACTTGAATAATTACTAAACGAATTTCAAGCATTGACGTCAGCAGACACAACATAAAACCAGGCTTAAGCATATACGTGTCGTCAGCACTGGCGGATGCAACACGACTAACAATGTTGCTTTTTTTGGAGGGGAGCAAATTCCATGAAGTCCGAACCGATAAAAAAAACTTCAGATTTCGCCGCTTTGCGCATTAAAGGGAATGTTTCACCTTTGTATTGTGTTTTAACTGAAATAGCCATTATCTTTGGCCGTTATTGAAATGTCTAAATTATTAAGGTCATTTTCCCCCAAACGTTTTTAAGCAATTCAATTTATAATCTGGAAAATGGGGTCTATGGCAGTGCCGCCGCTGATTGGCTGACAGCCTCTTCAAGATTGTTGGTCCTGGAAGTAAGACAACCCGTATTTCTCGAACCTTGGCTGGATTACCGAGTACAATGTAAACAACGGCCAACGCGATAGGTTGCAGTCCAAGTTGAAGTTTTTCGCGTTGTTTTAAGTCTCAGTTATGGATTAATTGTTTTGTTTTTTAATAAATATTGAGCTATCGCAATGCCTCGCACTCGTCATTGTGTTCTCCAGGGGAGAAGACACAGTCCCACAATGTTTGTATTTAAGTCGCCAGAATTGTCTGAAATGTGTGTGCCATATCACAATAGCGTAAAGGTTTTCTCTATAGCTCTCTATAGCTCAATAATGGTATCATCCCAAATTGAAAACAAAAACTTAATTTGTATAAAGTTAAGTAACTTTTCGAGATAAAAATATCACCATCGTTTTCAGCAGCACTTACTTCATATTTTAGACTACAACCAGCGTATATTTGACAGCTTTCAGAAAGGTGAAACATTCCCTTTAAGAACACATTTGTTTTAAAAAAATGCCTTCGAAAAAGATTCTGACATTTTTGAAACCAGAAAATGCGTCTCGTTCCGGCCGATTTAAGTGTTTTTTTTGGGGGGGGCATGACCGCGATGGCCCCTTGGGCCCGCCTGTGGCCTTAGCCGATAAAATAAAGGAGCACCTAATTCACAATGGACAAGTTTCACGTTGTGGGTTTTTTGGCTTAATTTTTTTTTATATATAATATACTAAACTTCAGTTATTTTGTCTAAATATCCATAGTTGCAGTAAAAACAAATTAACAAAGTTTGCAAACATCCATTGTTAACAAATGTTCTTGATGCGCAAACGGCCGTGACGTCACACATGATGCTTGACCCAATCTGGCCATGGTTGATCATCTGCCGTAACCATGACCGTTGGTATGTTACAAATGCCGTATCTAAGTTCCGAAATTATCAAATGTCGGGTTCATGAGCAGCCTGCGTTAACGTACAACCCTGTTTTCCACTTTGAAACAAGCAAACAATGCTTGTATACTTCTATGACCTTGAGGAAATGCACCTCAATTTCCACCACTGTGCGAACACCATTGTAATGATTGAGCGCGTACCTTTGGTCAAGTTCAACTTCTATGTATAACTAGTACTTGCCAAACAATCAACAGGTAGCTGGCATTATGCGAGGTAGGGGGCATTATGCGAGGCACTTGGGAGCTTTTATAGGGCAGTATAGGGCCACGTCTGCAAGGCCACGACAATAACGCCACTTCTGCGAGCCGCAGCACACCACAGCTTTCGTTTCTTGTTTGACATCGGCAGGCCGATGAATACCGCATTTGGCGAAGTGATTGTTGCATTTTTACATTTCTGAACAATAGTAATATCTCCCTTTTTTACCACTACATCAACTAAGCACAAGCGGAATCTTCGAAAACAATACCCGCTCGCCTATTAATGGCGTTCGTCGGACGATTGAATCATCATGTGTGACGTCACACGATTATGACCAATCAGAGGACAACACGTATACATCGAGTAATTAGTTTTTTAAGGTATTTATACAACTTTTTTTAAAGAAAAATGAACATACTATCGTCTTTTTGATGAAAAATTATATGTACAAGTTTCCCAAAAATATATGATTACGTGACATGAAACTTGTCCATTGGGACTGTAGGACTCGTCTGATGAGGCGTGTGGGGGTGCAGATCATCTCTCGCGCGACGCACATGTTCATATAATAGATGTTCTGTCCAGTAGGGACTCCTATAGCAAAATCCACTACGTTCACCATGCAGCCTGACGTCATTGGCAGCTTATCAATGGCTATAATCTGAGTCACATCAGCAGCGCACGTGCGAGATGATCGCGCACGTAAGTCACTTTCCCTTTCAGAGTAAAAGGTTCAAATCGTTACGAGACGTAAGTAAATTTGACTAGAACAATCCTATGTAGTTTTATTTTAAAGGGAATAGTGAACCTTTAACATTAGTTTTTAACTGAGATAGATTGTCTGATTTGTCTGAGATTGTCTGAGATAGATTATCCAGATTGTCTGGAGTACTGAGAAATCTCCAAATCTGACATTTTTCCTTCCAAAACGATATAGTTGCTGAGTTTCAACGCAAAAACCGTTGGAGCTATTGGGAGCTATTTCAAAGGGACAAATCTCGTGACGTTTCGCATACGTCATTAGTATTTCTACCACACTTCGTTTCCGCTATTTGAACCGACCGCCACGAAACGCATGATGATGATGATTGGGGTTTAAGGGCGCTCCGACAACGAAGGTCACATGGCGCCCACCATCGAAACGCATCATGTGTTTGGTAACAGAATTGCAAAGCAGGCGCGTTCCTCGTCATTGAGCCATTGGTTCAAAATCCGTTTCACGAAGCTGATTCGTCTAGATTGCGCTATCGCTGCTGTTGTGGTCCAAGGGAAACACGACAAATCTGAAACATCATGTGACTAGGCTTTAAGCAAATAATTTCGTAATTTTTGAACCAATTTCCAATTAAAAATTACCAAAAGATGCTTCGTGAAAATACACATGTTTTGATGGGTGGCTGGTCGCGGTACATGCAATATATCGATTAAATTTTGCCAATGTTTTTTTTTAATTACTCTGACTTACGCTAAGTTTGTGATGAGCTAGACATATTATTGGCCATAACTTTGTCAAATTCCATTGGATTTCCAATTATAAATAATACTGACACTCGTCTTGAAAAGGCACATCTTTTGATGGGTGCTTCGTACCTGTAACTGCAATGTTTGCTGCAGTAGAAGCACATCCACACTGATAAAAATGTATACTCCCCAAACTTTTGCGACTCAAACTACTCGACAAAGGGGAGTCTCAAAGGTGGTCAAAACGGGAATCACTTCTTTTTCGAGTCAGCGAATGCTGAATTAAACGATCGACGACTCTGCGCTAAATGCAGAGTAATACGACTAGCATTATCAGGGTCACCAGCACGCATTGGGTCGGTGCACTATTCTGCGGCGATTATTTTGACCCCTCAATCTTGGGAGGTGCTTGCAGCATTAAGCAACCCGGTAAAATCGGGTAAAATCAGCTCGTTATGGTGTTTCCCGCCCATTTCTGCTGCGGTTGAGACTGAGTCGCATGGCTCGTGGCGCGTTCGCCACATACGTCTCCTGACTGTTGTATCTGCATGGCTGTGTGATGTGACGTTCGCTAGAAACACTGAATGTTGAGGTGAGTTAATATGTATATATTGTCTGATTGATATGGAGTTGTACAAAATGCTGCATTTGTCGTGTGACGTGATGTGTTGATAACCGTTTGGTGGAGTTCCATCTTCAGTTGATGCGGTCATAGCCCCACAAACTTTGAGTTTGCTCCACCAACTTTGGCCAGATTTGATGGTATTTTAACATTAGCCAGCCATCCATTTGTAGACCCTCTAATATGACTCAATATGCCACACAATTTTCTGAAAATCGACCCATTTTAATAAGCTGTGCCATTGGAATTGGGTTTGTCAGAAAGTACCTACCTATCACACTATAGGTAGAACCGTCCCTGCTGCACAGTATCTTCCATGATGTCGCTGAGGGCATACTTATTATCTGGCATAGCAAGCTAAATATATGGAACACTACTTCGCAAGTGACATACATGTAAAGTACATCCACCACTAATGTATGTTAGACAGTATCAAGTCTCATATTAATGACAAGAAAACTCAGGGATCCAAAAAGTAATGCTGCTGTGACATCACCGGGGGCATTTATTGAACAGCTTATAGGCATTGGAATGACAACAGCCTGGGTTCAACTGGGCTTCCATTGGTTCAGAACTACAGATGGAACAATAAGTGGCAATGGTGGTAGGTTTCAGAATGACAAGGCAGGAGTGTAGGAACATGGCAAAAATTTGGTAATAGTTCAGTCATTCACCTCCCTGGTTAATGGTGTTCTTGAGGTCCCTAATAAAAGCAGAGAGTATTATTACGACAGACAGGAATGTGTACCAGTAATACCAAAGCTATGATGTCACCAAAAACAATACATAATCAAACCTGACCTAACCTGTACAGCAACTACAGTCGCAGGGACCCATGTTTAGAACGCTCTGTTCGCTGTGCTACAGAACCTACAGGGGGCTGAAGGGGCTGTCCCCCTGTACCCCTCCCCCAGACTATCTTGTAGACAGTCAAAGATAACCCACTTTTCAGTCTGTCGTAATGTTAGTGTCAGCTGACTATTCTTATTCCATTAGGGACCTAAAGAACACCATAAACTGGGGAGGGGAATTACTGAACTAATACTAAATGTACCTACAGCACATGTTAAGGTGTGACTGATGGTAATAATATTTTGGTGCATTCTTCATTGGGAGAATTTGTCCTGATCTTAATACGGAGCATATAGGAGTCAAATAGTTGAACATCCTGATTAGTGATGACCTTACCCTACCTTATCTTATGGACACTTGCTTACTTCAAAATTAGATTAGATACATACTTTACAGAAAAGGGATTAGTTCATAAATACTCATAGGATTAGGCTTCTTTTAGGCAGCTGGCAGGTAGAGTAAGGTGATATGAGGGGCGAGATTCGTGGAGAAGGGGTGGGGGTGCAACCTTGGATGGGCCTGAGAGGCTCTTTGTTGCACTTTTTTTTAATGTTTTTATTGTTATCAGGATATAAGACCCAATGGCTTCAAAATTAATTGATTGCTTTAATTGAGTGATTGCTTCGCCTCATTGGATAATAACGGGTGACACAATCACGTGATGTGAATGAACTTTGTATATTTTGTAAGTGTCATTCATCTCATATTTTTAATGACCAACTGAAGAAGTTATATAAACGTGTCTTGGTCATTAATAAATTAATGAGTTGACTGTTTAAAAAAAAATAGGCCAGTGTTAGCGATCATAAACATATTCTGAATTAAAGCATAGGTTTCTACTTTCCTGTGCTGAGAAATCTGCAAAGCAATATATATCCCCTAATATGTTTTTGTCAAAACGTAGACAAGGTCAAGGTCTGTATAAATAGCCCCCAGTCAGTCAGCCCCAACCAGTAACGGTTGGCAGCACTCGGGCGTTAAAAACCTACTACACCATAGGGTTCTCATGTTAAATCGATGATTTTCAGACTAAGCTGTCTCATAACCTATGGTATATATTTGAAATCCGACTTCAGGACCAGATAGCTATACGCCTAGGCTACAACTTTTTTATTTACCCTTTTTAGATATTCTGGGCGTAAAGTGGCTAAATGGGCTTGGGGTTAAAAAACGTCGGAACGACCGCTGACCGCTTCCAAATACTACTACTGGTACTGAAATATACACTACTTCGACAACTACTTCGTAGGGTATTAATAATGACCGCTTCCAAATGCTACTACAGGAACTGAAATATACACTACTTCGACTACTACTTCGTGTATTTGCTGGAGTTGAATTAAATAAATACAGATTTAATCTATGAAAATACAAGTTATTGATAGTAAACAATACCTTTAATTTATAATAGACAAAACAATTCCCAGAAAAAAACTATATCTTGTCTATTTCATTTGGGCGTTACATTTTGTACTGTTCTACCCGTTCTATTACCCTGGTTGCAGTGAAACAATATTTTCCCTTGGCTTACATTCTGTGCTTGCGTAACTGGCGCACATGAAACAAATGTCATATTGTATAATGCATTTTATAATGGAAATTCGCATCACATGGGATGAAGAGTTGCAGGGTTAGCACTTAGCTGGGGCTTGGAAACATTATAATACAAACTTTTTCTGTTCCATGTCCGATGTCCATGCATATTCTTTGCCAAGAACATTAGCATAGGCGTACACTGCATAAGTAGGTGAGAACCTTTGAGGCTATGAAGGTATATTTTGATATATGAAAGGCCCAAAGCTCTGATCAGGACCAGCCTGAAATATATGTTTTGGTTGATACTGTGTTCCACTTTACCTTGCCTTACCTTACAATATACAGAATTTAGAGGCCACTTGTTGGTTGATTTTGGCATGTTGCGTTCTGATAGGGGTGGTACCACAGCGTGTGGCACATGGAAATGTCAAAATGAACCGAAATCATTCTTGATCAAAAATTGCATTATTAATTTAAGCATTAATTTATACGATGAAGCATGCATCGCTCAGGATGTACTCCCTTTTGGTGAATTTGAGAAAGGAGATCATGAACAATTCAATACAACTTAATTTAGCCTTACCAGAGACCTCCTCAGTCATTGCCCAAAAAGGTGTTTTACTGGTGAGATCATAGTTGGCAAAGTTGCTGTTTGCTGGTATACATTTAGTACTCTTTTGTACTTTTTTTTAAAATTTGTACTCTGAAAAGGGGAAAATAAACATATTCAAATCAAATATGATTAATAATCATATTTTATTTGATTCAGTCAACTGGATCAAGCACTAGAAACCTCAAGCCCTCAATCAGAATACAAAAGAGTACACAATGTATACCAGCAAACAGCAACTTTGCCAACCATGGGTGAGATATAATAGGTATATACTATATAGGTGTTTAATATTATCAATGGTATTCAGATTTCAGTCATACAACATTGTAACCTTACATAATTTTGTTTGCAATATGTTTAACAAAAAGGTATGTTGAATGTTGTGTTTTGCTGTATGTATATTTTATATATTTAACTGTTGAAAGGACTTTGATAGGTGCTTTAGGGAAAAAGTTATGATGCCCGATATTTGACCTTGCAGGCACTCTTTGACCTGAGGTCAGGCAAATGATTGACCTCCAAGACATACTTTCAGGTTTTGAATACACTCCTAGACACCAACATTTTGTATAAGTTTGAACACATCTGTACCACTCTAACACCTTCAAAACTCAGCTGTAAACAATGCGCCCTACACTCTGGATGCACAGCCGCCGGTCCACTTGGTAGCAGTTGATCATCAACCATCATCTACAATAGCTTCAATTGTGGTGCTCCATTAAAAAATCCAGTGTCCCAAAGTTTCATGTTTGCTTGGGTGTCGGAGGAAAATTCTAGCCAAAAAAGACCATGAGAGTGGACAATTATGAAGAAAATGGTACAATATTGATATCTGTTCTGAATATGAAAAGCAGAGTAGTTTTTGTTGAAATCAAGTACTTTCAGTCAGTGTCCTAGCATTGGGAAATTTTGGTGGGAAACGACACCCTATGGATACTATTTTTCCACTCTTTTTCCCAAGTTTTCCTCTTAATTTTCCACTCCTTATTCTAAAATGTATTGGATATTTGAACTCTATACTGATTTATGGATGTAATGATAGGACAAGACAGGGAAAGACAGGTCAAAATTGGTATAGGTAATAACTAATTCTGGTGAGCGGGTAATTGGATATTGATAAAGCTGAATACAATGGCTTTTGGTTGAATTTTCCACTCTTTATGCTTATTTTTAGCCACAATTTTCCATTCCGCACCCAAGCTTCAAAGCAATCCTAGGACCCTGTTTAGTCAATACCTTTTTATGTCGGAATCAATATCACAATTCATAATTTGGGAGTGGAAATTCACTCCTAAAATAGGGAGTAAGAATGGAAAATTATTGACATTTGGGTGTCATTTCCCACCCAAATCGACACATTTTGGGACACTGCAAAATCTGATCCTTCATTGGTATGATTGTATCTGACAAAGTTGGGACCTGTCTGTACCATTATTGATAGAAGTTATGTTTTATCAGCAATGTTTCTGCCTAGTCATGACATCATGATCAAATTACATTCTGATCATTTATTATAAATGTAATGCTGCATTATTATTTTTGTAATGCTTTTAAAATGATTTTGCTGTAGCATTACCCTAATACTGATACCCTATATATGTAAGGGTCCCACTGCCATTAATCAAAAGGATGTTCTTTGTGATGCAGAGTGTGAATGGAGCCTCAAATGTTTTTAGACATTTAGCTTATAAATAAATCCGATAGGGTAACGATTTGGTGTTCAGACACATTCAGACTCAGTTCAGACTCAAAGTTGTCATGCCATCCGAATAGAAGATACTGACACATGGTGCTTTAGTGCAACTCTATTGTTACGAGCGAGCGTGAAGTATTCGCGAGTCCTCACTGAATACAGGATTTTTATCACATACCGACCGTAACGCTTTTGAGGAGCTTATATCTTTGGAATCCTGCATCCGATTGACAAGCGGTATTCGCCATCTGATAGCCCATTCAATCAATTATGTTATTGTAGTGCCAGTCCGCGGCGATTAAAGGTCACCGCCGGAGTCAGCCGCGCCTGAACGACGGACGGCATAACGGCCAGGGGTTCGCTCTCCTACCGGCCACACGGTATAACAATGTTCAGCCGGGCGCCGATCAAACTGCAGTAAACAAAAACAAAATGTATCACGCCGAAGTATTTCGTATATTTTTAGGTATACAAGGTTTGGTGTGGTTACCATTTGTGACGAGTCCTGTGTATGCTTTCAGAAAAGTCAGCTGAAGCGCTGACGCGGCTGTTCCGCTGCGACTTCGGAAACATCGTTGGCCCAGACACCAGCGTTGATGCGCCACGTATACTGAACGGTGCGGTAAAAGTGGAGGGGGGGGGGGGGGAGCTGTTCGAAGTCACTGACCGTTCAAGAAGCTCCCTCCTCCTATGGGGCGCCGTCGTGCTGATTTTTAACCAGAAGTGCAGTGGGCCAGAGGGGCATCTAGGAAACTTCCTGATGAACCGTATCTTCGGCTACACGGAGGTGGTAAAGGTACCTCGCGTACTCAAACCTGTGGTGGATCTTCTCACCCAGTGAAGGTGGCGGCTGGCGCGGACACGGTGCCGCTGACTCGCGGAGGCCGGCGCTGGCGTGGACATGGTGTCGCGGATTCGCGGCGGCCGGTGCTGGTGTGGACATGGTGCCACTGACTCGCGGAGGCCGGTGCTGGTGTGGACATGGTGCCGCTGACTCGCGGCGGCCGGTGCTGATGTGGACATGGTGCCGCTGACTCGCGGCGGCCGGCGCTGGTGTGGACATGGTGCCGCGGACTCGCGGCGGCCGGTGCTGGTGTGGACATGGTGCCGCTGACTCGCGGCGGCCGGCGCTGGTGGGGACATTTTGAGGCCGGTGCTGGTGTGGACATGGTGCCGCTGACTCGCGGTGGCCGGCGTTGGTGTGGACATGGTGCCACTGACTCGCGGAGGCCGGTGCTGGTGTGGACATGGTGCTGCTGACTCGCGGCGGCCGGCGCTGGTGTGGACATGGTGCCACTGACTCGCGGAGGCCGGCGCTGGTGTGGACATGGTGCCACTGACTCGCGGAGGCCGGCTCTTGTGCGGACATGTTGCCGCGGACTTGCTGTTGGTGGTGATTCAGATCCAGATAATACATACATTAATACTTGTTGGTATTTTGCAGCCGGCTTGCTGAGCAACGCGTGACATGTTTTATCACATTATGGTTGATCCACTGACCACTCGTGTAACTACTAACGTTCTCGCCGCCACCTACAAGCCGGCGAGGCAGGACTAGTACAGGCTGTTACTGGGAATCGAACACACGACCTTCAGATAATAGCGAATCACCCGACTCCCAGAAGAATAGTCAAATACCGGATACAATTCCGAGGCATTCCGTCTATGACCCGCCAGATCGGAGTTCGCATACACTTATTTTAAGAGTTCGAGAATGAAGTCGCATTTTCCGCGTATTCTGACCCACATGGTCGGGGTCGCTGCACTCTAATTAAAGGGGTTCGTGAGGAGAACCACTTTCCCGAGTTAACTGACCCACGTGGTCGGAGTCGACGTACTCTCATTTTCCACATTACTGATTTTACCCGCCTTTTCAAAGTAAGCATACTCGCGAATTGAGAGTAAGCGAAGCGAGTCATATTTTACCGCGTCGTCTGACCCAGGACCAATCGGACATTCTGACACGGTAATCTGACTCGATAAAGAAGAGTAAATTCGCCATTGAAGGGTCAAAAATTTTATCAGTGCAGAATATATGCCCTTATTATACACGTGACTTCAAGTTTTTAGTAAATAACTTGGTTAATTTTGAACTGATTTCCAATTGAAAATTACCAAAAGATGCTTCGTGAACATACACATGTTTTGATGGATAGCTGGTCGCGGGACCAGCAAAAAATCGATTAAATTTTTGCAATGTTTGTCTTTGCATTATGCTGACTTACGCTAAGTTTGTGATGAGCTAGAAATATTATTGGCCATAACTTTGTTAATTTCCATTGGATTTCCAATAGAAAATAATGCCGACACTCGTCTTGAAAAGCCACATCTTGTGATGGGTGATTCGTACCGGTAGCTGCAATGTGCGCTGAGGGGCGGCGCCACGGATTTTTGACAGGGGTGGCACAATTGATTGAGTAGGTACGCATGGGAACGCATCTCTACTAAGAAAAATGCCACGGAAATATAAAATGCATATAGACCGCGCGCCAAACAAGATTAAAACACAATACATTTCGTCCTATTTTTGTGTTATTAATTAGCTGATATAAATTTTTGCTAGTTCTTCGAATATTTTTAGTACATATTATTTTGATACCGGAACCATACATTATTACTAGCACCCCACGATGAATCAACTATGTATCGCGTTTTTCAGATGGTAGACGATTTATAATTATCAAATAATAGCTTCTGTAATACCTATAATCTTGGAACTTAGTACGTTGAACAGGAATTAGGATAAGAAACGAGTATGCAAGGCAAAGTTTGAATATTCCGGGGTAGAGGTAAAATACCGAATAAAGTCGAAGTATTACGTTATAATTTCGTAATTGATATAAACATGCAAGTTTAACACGCGCATTGCCGTTGATTTCCTCCCCCTCCGGTTTTTCATGAATAGCGGAAACTTGGCACAGCTGTGTTGGCATCAATTACCCACATGGTGCGACATTTTTGACATCAGGTCAACCCAAGTCAGGTCACCAGGTCAAGTCAAGTGACCCCACCTTTAAAAACGTTTGCGGTCGTGCCACAGACAAAGTGGTTGACCAAACCACTGGCGGATCCAGGGGGGGATGCATCAGGGGCAAATGCCTCCCCCCACAGGAATCTGTGTGTGGGGGGATTCAATACAAGAATGCCCCCCGCGCTTTCCCTGCACTGAACGTGAACAACAATGATCTTAAGAGAATGGAATGAAAATTGTTTTTTTTCCTTCTCGAGTGATTGCATTTGAAGTTTGTATGTATCCCTTTCTTCCAATGATAGACAAACAGCGCACCTGACGCAATTCAAGCAGCCCCAGTGTCATTTAAACCGCGCCCCGCTGGGGGGGGGGGGGGGGGGGGGTGGCAGAATCTGCTCCCCTCCCGGATTTTCTCAATAGCTTGAAAACTATGATGATATCAACGTGAAACTTTCAGTACCTTATGCTGCATCTATTCTCCACCTTTTCACCAAATTTCAATGAAATTGATGCAGCATTTTGGGTGACGTTTTAGTGACGTCATGTCATGCCATTTTTTGGTGGAAAAACGATACATGTTGGACAAATCGTAGAAAATGGAGTCTTAAGCAAATTGCAAATAAAAACCGTCAAAAGAAAGGAAATGGCATTTTCTTCAAAATAGCTATCTCGGATTTTCGAGAGATAAAAAAAATGGCAAAAAACACAGATTTTTTCATTTGAAAAGTTAATTTCTTGAGCTTGAATACCAAAATAAGAGTTTTTTCAGTTTTTTCCCACGGCCCAAATCCGTGGGAAAAAACTGGGTACTTTTTTGCCACAAAAAGATGCTCCCTCCCCCCCCCCCACCACGGAGAGAGGCTGGATCCGCCAGTGGACCAAGCGGTTTGAAACTCAGGATGTCATCAGGTGATAAGTACCTACAATTCGTGTATTTCGATATTTTGTTATATCGGTGACCTAAGGTCAGGTCGATTTTGTGACCTCCCCATTATGTCAATTGGGAAAATGAAAATACGTATAAAGCCATAGAAAATTACTATATTTAACCAGTTTTCACCAGATCCACCACTCCTGTGCCAAATGCAAAGCCCTATGTCAAATTTATGTTATTTGACCTCTATGAGGTCAACTCAGGTGACCCCCAGGTCACATATGTTTTTTTTCTTCAATAACTCTACCAAATCAAGGTAGAGCAATGCTATTTTCACCATTATATTTGGCTTGTCGAGACGAGTCAAATAATGCAAGAGTTGACCTTTACCCGACCTTGACCTGACCTCAGATCAGGCCAATTTTTGGATATGACCTAACTAGGTTGCCCAAAATTTAATTCGATGTGTCTTGGCGAGAAAAACACAATGGTGAAATCTGTTTTACTCTATATCATGCTTTTGTCAAAAGTTATTCCTTAAAAACAATTCGGCAACTTTTAGAATGTTTCGAATTCAATGGCTTCTGCTGACCTAACTATTGACCTTAGGCCAATTTTGATGAGACATGTCACCTTTCCACCTCCATTTCCATGTCCTGTCCCGGTCTATGCCTCTGTCCGTGTCCTGTCCTTATCGATATGACGGTTTTGTTAAGGACGCCTCAAAGGTCACATTTCGGCTATATAGCCGAAATGTGACCTTTGATGATCTCTGGTGACCTCAATATTAACTTGACTTAAAAACAAAATGGCCAGTATACTTTCGATAGAGCTTGTCTCGAGTTATCCAACGCCGTTTTCAGCTTATTGCCACGTCGTGTGGTTTTAGAGATCTTAGTGTGGGGGGGGGGGGGGCTATCCATCCCTTGTCAGTTTGTGGTTGGCGCGAACCCCGACAGTGCACGGGTTGAAATTATTTGTAATTATTATTAAGATATTACGCGTCTGTACTGCCCTGCCTCCGCCCTGTCCTACCCCACCATCTGTATTGCCTTGCCCTGCCTTGCCCTGCCTTGCCCTGCCTTGCCCTGCCTTGCCCTGCCTTGCCCTGCCTTGCCCTGCCTTGCCCTGCCTTGCCCTGCCTTGCCCTGCCTTGCCCTGCCTTGCCCTGCCTTGCCCTGCCTTGCCCTGCCTTGCCCTGCCTTGCCCTGCCTTGCCCTGCCTTGCCCTGCCTTGCCCTGCCTTGCCCTGCCTTGCCCTGCCTTGCCCTGTCCTCATGTCTTGCCTCTGTCCCGCCTTTGTCCCGTCCTGTTCTACCCTGTCCCGCCCTGCCCCGCCCTGTCCCGCCCTGTCCCGCCCTGTCCCACCCTGTCCTGCCCCGCCCAGTGGCACCGGCACAGCTGTTGCATTGCCGTGCTCTCGGTTAGATAAGTCAAGTTAGATTACCCGATACAGAGCGAAAGTTTCGGTCAAATTGGCGAATATAATGGTCATGACTAGACAGTATAGTTTGAATAGCACTATAGGATAACGTGACTAAAATTTGCATTGGTCGACGAAGGGAACTTCCATATGCGCGGCAGCGGCCGGAATCCACGAATTTGGAAAAACTGCACCAGTGCAATTTTGACGGTGGCCTAAAATTTAGGGGTAGCAATGCCACCCCAGTGTCACGGCAGGGGTGGCAGTCTGCCACCCCTGCCCCTATGGTGGCGCCGCCATTGTGCAGCGCTGCAGTAGAAGCACATCCACACATTTATTTACATACAAACACATTTATGGGTATAATACGGCCTTGGGTATATCACATATATTTATGCACATGCACACTTATGGGTGTGACTTCAGGTTCACGCAACGCCACTCCAACTTCACTCATGCAACGCCATAGTGCAAACATTCACATTTCACGCATGTAAAAAATGAATATTTTTCTTCTTCAAATTATCACAAATTGCCCAGCGAACGAGGTTGTTACGTCTTGTTGTAGTAGTGTTGTTTACACATTCTTATTCAAGGATATACTTTTGCCGGTATGACGCGTCACAACTCATTTTGGTGACGCAAGATTGTTGTGACGTCACACGTATAAATATCAATATTTAGCAAATTATAACAAATTGGTGCTTTTTTCGCAAAAACGAATTCCAGAACCGTAATCAGGACACTCTTTTCCATCATTCCACGTACTTTTCCCAAGGTGCACTATTCCCTTTAATAACGCGCGCTCGCTCGTCCTTCCGTGGTATATGGGACAAATCTGAATATGGCCGGCCCGGCCCGTGGCGACGCTTTTGAGAAGCTAATATCTCTGCAACCGCACGTCCGATTGACAAGCGGGTTCCTTTCCTGAGTAGCCCCATCCAACCTAACCTGTTTGAGACCAGTGCGACTCATGCGGGTGAATACCACTGCGCGTGGCGCGTGCCGCGTGAGGGGTGTTGTAAAGTGTTTTCTCGTAAAAACTCTGCAACGGCTGGACCGATTGTGTTCAAATTTGGTGTGTGGTTAGGGACCTCTCAGCCGCCACTTGCCCACATGTCAGGGGTGGGGTGATTCTGCACGTGCGCACGTGCACACCCCTATTCTATATCTCAGGAACGGCTGAGCCGATTGTGTTCAAATTTGGTGTGTGGTTAGGGACCCCTCCGCCACGGCCTTCCCACAAGTCATGGGTGGGGTGACTGCACGTGCGCACGTGCACACCCCTATTCTATATCTCAGGAACGGCTGAGCCGATTGTGCTCTAATTTGGTGTGTGGTTAGGGACCTCTCAGTCGCCACTTTCCCACAAGTCAGGGGTGGGGTGCCTCTGCACGTCCGCACGTGCTCACCTTTTTTGTATCTCAGAAACTACTTGCCCCATCGAGTTGAAATTCACCATACATTTCGTTCGCGCTCGCTCGTTCATCGCCGACTACGGCGCCTTACTGGTAGTATAATACAATATCTGTGGGGAGCACTGCATGTCTCCATGGACTGAAAACAATTAAAAAGAACGACAGCAAAACCATTTTCCTCTGCCAGCCCTCATATTTTGGTCCTGATAATCTCAATCCGTCGTTGGGCTTCGCTCGGGTGCGACCTTCCAATTAGTCTGATTACATGCTAACCAGTTGTCTGGGGTGATGAAAAACCACCTCTGTCTGCAAAAACGGCGTCTTCGATCATCTGTGAGCTGACGAGTTGGCCACAGAATCTCCTGACGGGCTATCTGTCACGCCAAGGATGCTCGTGTCCGGGAGCGGAGGGCTCACTTCGGGCGCGGACGAACACGGGCGATAACACCCGTCAACTCGGCGATTGTGCGGCGGTCAGGTGTGACGGATACGAACATCATGACCGGTTGACATGATGACAAACCGAGCTGGAGGTCCAAAGGGAGCCCGGGGCCGGCTTAATTGACACTGTGTCGGATGGGTTATCTGGGGTATTGACAGCGTCGGGGCATCATCACCTCAGGTGCTGGTACATGCGCAGTCGAGGGTCGCGCGTTTTTACCCGGCGCGAGACAGGCGTGCGCGAAATACAGAAGAGGTGTAGGGATGACAAACTGTTGCTGTCAGTCGCACCTTCGTTAGGGGTATTCATATCGCGGTGGTATAAATAATTGTCACCTGGGAGTCGCTAAAAAGGTCCTCCTGTCGCATGTGTATCTCCCAGGATCGTGTTACACGAAATTAGTGCCGATCAGAGGTGTGAAGGTTTTTCATTGTGTGTGTGAAGGTTTTTACGCCGGTATAATCGTGCGACTAGACATCCCTTTTAGAAGCGGCTGTGGCCAAAGCGCACCTCACAGGTCAGCACCTGTTTTTGCCCACCCGGCGTGGAAGATCGGCGCATCTCATTAAACCACGGGATAATTTATGTTTGTAGATAAAAATGCTTACCAGGGGGCTATTTTTCATCACAATGACAGCACACATGTATAAATACTGTCGCGTCAAAATGTCAGGACATGTATTGCTTGTCAAGCCCCGTTAATTATGTATTGATTTATTATATATTTTTGTTTGGAAATGCTGACGCATCCACACATGCCCTAAGCATACAACCTGTTGATCAGCATTGTAAATGAGATGCATGAATCATGACGCTCATCTTTCAATATTTTACTGATAAATGGTGCATTAATGCTGAAATGTAAACATAAACATATGCATCTATGAATACTATGGCCCCTGCATTACATCCAGCGAAGGTTCGCAATTACGGTATGTCAATTTACCCCTGATAGTAAGGAAGCCCATCGCTTTCTACTGAGCGTTATTCAAAACA
This sequence comes from Chirona hameri, assembly GCA_036785665.1. Classification (NCBI taxonomy): domain Eukaryota; kingdom Metazoa; phylum Arthropoda; class Thecostraca; order Balanomorpha; family Balanidae; genus Chirona; species Chirona hameri. Next base: position 58,418 of record JAXIVJ010003662.1, on the reverse strand, counting down.
TTTGCATTCAATGGCGCTGTCCCCAGCGACAATAAACATTAAAGGGAGATAACAATCTTTTTATTTTGTTAGCAACTATTTCTTTGGCTACCGTTATGGTATTAAAATGATGTGATCTAAATTGAAGAATTAAATAACATTATTCCCTAATTCAAAGTTGGAAGTTTGGGAAAATTAATGATCGGTATTTTCCCTCCACTATTGGAAATTGCAACATCTGGGCGCTTTTGCATCAATCTGTTCAACTTGTTGAACAGATTGTATAGTTCAGTTCAACTTATAAACAAATCGCCGACACTAAATAGGTCGGCCCTCACCGCCACTGCTAAACTGACGATTTAAATGCACTTTTTCAAATGAGTGTTGATTGTTCATAAAAGTTTGGCACATATTCGCAAAAGATAAAGTGCAGAAAACATATTGCATACCTTCATGATAAATAACCAGTAAGGCGCCGTAGTTGGCGATGAATGAGCGAGCGCGAAGGAAATGTATGGGGAATTTCAACTCGATCGGGCAAGTAGTTTCTGAGATACAAAAAAACGTTCGCACGTGCGCACGTGCAGAGGGACTTGTGGGAAAGTGGGAAAGTGGGGGCTGAGACCTTTGACTTGTGGGAAAGTGGGGGCTGAGAGGTCCCTAACCACACACCAAATTTGAATACAATCGGCTCAGCCGTTCCAGAGATATAGAATAGGGTGTACACGTGCGCACGTGCAAAGCCACACCACCCCTGACTTGTGGAACGGCGGCGACTGAGAGGTCCCTAATCACAAACCAAATTTGAACACAATCGGCTCAGCCGTTCCGGAGATACATAATAGGGACATGCGGAGTTATTGCGAGAAAATACTTTTCAACACCCCTCACGCGGCACGCAGCACGCGCCACGCGCAGTGGTAGTCACCCACATGAGTCAGCACTGGTCTCAAACAGGTTAGGTTAGATGGGGCTGCTCAGCAAAGAAGTCTGCTTGTCAATCGGACGTGCGGTTACAGAGATATGAGCTTCTCAAAAGCGTCGCCACGGGCCGGGTCGGGCCGGGCCGCTCATAATCAGATTTTTCCCATACACCACGGAAGGACGATATAACAATGGTTTGGTTATAACTCAACAATGCGTAGGGAGGCTTATTTACTGAATTCGTTACCGAGTACTTGCTGATTATAAGCGTGGAACGCTTATCAACTATGACTTGAAATATCTATCGGTAGGAATTGTTATATGCAAAATGTAATGAATTTACAATATATTTTGGTCTCGTCTATCGATTTCAGGCGTTAACTCCGTTTGTGTGGAAAACGGTCCCTTTAACAAATAAATCTCCCTTTAATCTCCCTTTAACAAAATGAGCTTTGCTTTCGACAGCAATTTCGCCTTACACGCGTTTGTTCCGGCATCAAATCGCGGATCCAAAGTGGGGCATTACATTGCTCCCAAACGACGGAAATCGATCAAAAATGGACACATTTTCTGACATCCTAACAACTTTTACTGAGATTAGTTTGTTTTAATTTTGTTTTGAAAACGCAAGCAGGTGAAATGCGAACTAGTTTTTGGTATTGTGTCGAACTTTCCAGGATTTGGTCCCAAACCAACTTTTTCCCGTTCTGCATCTACCAGTACATCAAATCATTGGTAAATAGATTATGACTAGTGCTAACCCGTCCGCTCCGCTGGGCGATTACTGGTGTCAAGTGGTGGTGCAAGCCAGTGATAGGCAATTAGGGATTGATAACCCGTACTACCCGTGACACCTGTCGTACCTATAATACGTTTTTGTACCCGTCATACACGCGAAGTACTCGTCAAAAACCTACGGTGCCCGTCATACACCCGTAGTACCCGTTGTGCCCCTGTGGAACACGTGATAACCCCGTTATAGCCGGCACTCACCCATTATACCCGTGGAACACCTATGGCACCCGTTATACACCCGTTAAACCCGTGAAAACTCCACCCCGGCTTAGCGTAAATGTTCATTGATATATACCGTACCGTATGTCGATGACCTTCGTTTCGCAGTGATTCCGTGGTTGCTTCTCCTTGGTTGTGGCACTGTATTATCCGTGGTCGGATCTGATTGGCTTTCGACTGGAGTGAAGCGATGTAAAACTCGTATCCGTAAACTGTTTTTTACGGTAAAATATTTATTAACACCTCCTTCTATGTTAGTTACAGCACAAACCTTCGCCCAAAACTGCACAACATAAAACTGTCTGTAACTATCGTATCAAATACTTCAGAAATGTACGAATTATACACCACTCGGTAGTATCCGTAAACTCTTTTGAAAACCTTAAAATCACGTACATCACGTGCTTATAGCAATGTGGTACTGCAATGTAGAACTGCCGCTTTACTGTGTTAAATTCGTTCCGGAATGACAGACAGACAGACGGACAGACGCTTGTCAAATAGTAATATATATTTTATATCCTGAATGCAAAAACGTGATATTTAAGAGGAAAAATGCGCAAAATAAACGAACATTTGTTGGACCGATAAATAGCCACAAAACTGACCAGACGACGTTTGACGTTTGACTATAGCCGATTACGCAATCGGTACCAATTTGCATTTTTGTATCTGCAAAATTTGTTTGTAACTGATGGCCATCACTAGTATAATGCATAAGCAGGGCTGTGAACGTTCGCGGCCAGTCGCAATTTCTTGCCTCCTCTTCCATCCCACCCGCCTCATTTCTGGAGAACCATCTTCAGAGAGCACGACTCACTCGGCGCCATAACTCTCTTCATAATACATCCCACCCGGCCACCACCAGCGCCATAACTCTACAGCGCTTCCCCGCTGAACGCTCTGTGTGAGCCCCAAATCACGCGGCCACGACGGCGGCGTTCGCAGCGTCTCAGCTGCGCCATAATGGCTTTTGTGACGATCATTGCGCGCAAGTGGCGGCGGCGGCGGGGCGGCGGCGGGGCGGCGGAGGGGCGGTCGGGGCACACCGGGGGCGGGCGGGGGTTTTGTGTGGGAGGGATCGGCAGCGCCCAGTACGTGCCCGCCGCTTTGTGAGGCGCTGACGCGGCGAGGAATGAGGAGTCGCGCCGCTTTCAGAAGGCTGCCAGATGGCTGCGCCGGGACCGCCGCCGCCGCGCCGCCACTGAATGCGCCGAGAACGGTCACTTTGTGACGCGGTGGCTGCTGTGTCGCCGGCTGCGATGGCGGCCTCCCGGACTCCAGGGGCTCCACCGACACACGGACGTCGTAATGGATGGCAGCGTGGGTGGTGTCCCCCGTGGCCCGTATCAGATTGAATAGCCACCGCATAATTTTATTCATGTTTTCCACACGGTGATAACCGAGTTTTTAATTTTTAGATTTTGAGGGGACTGTTTGGCCATTGTGAATGCATGCCATTTATCAATTACAATTTACTTGGTTAACGGTTATACCTGTACAAAGTGTCAATTTCTCTTACAATTTGTGTAGATATTCTCAAGTCTACCACTACATTCCCAATTGTGTTATAACAAGGAATCCTGAAAGACCAGCCTAAGGAGCTATTACAAAATGCGTATGTCTCCAATAATGCAAAAAGACTCTTACTTTTCACTTAGCATAGACACCAGCAATTATCTGCGCTTGCATCTTTAGTTGGTAAGGTTGGTCCGCGTGGAGAAGAGTCGCGCAGTGGAAGCGTGCTGGGCCCATAACCCAGAGGTCCGTGGATCGAAACCACGCTCTGCTAAAACGTTTGTTTGAATGTTTCCTTCCTTTTGTATAGGCAAGCACAACATTTCATCGAATACGAATTTATATATTATTTTGTTAATAATAGTGCGATTACTAACTACGCAAATCGCATATACTAAATCTTGCTAAATCTTGCCACGTATATAGGGGAGACTGGGGAACGCCAAAACCTGTTTGTTTGGATCCTTGTGGCGGACAGACAAATCATTCTACGGAAAGAATATCTACACATATCATTGGCAAGCCACATCAATTGGCTATCAAAAACAGGTTTGACAATTGAGCCATCAGATATAATTCAGCTGTTACAAGGCAAAATCTCTGAGAAGGTAAAATTTCGGTTTTGTCCCAAAATTGCAGGTAATGCCGAATGAGTCAAAGTAGCTTTTCTCTTACTTTGAACTTAAAGTTTATAAGCTTTAAGTGTTTCTATCAAAGTGTTTACAGATACAAATCCCATTGTAAGCAGTCGCAGACTAAAATATTATGCAGACTTGCAAACGCAGCGATATTTAAAACCACACATTTTTACTTTTTATATGTGAGTATTGCAGCCACAGTTTTCCCTTTTGAAGGATGCCATTCAGGAGAAAATAGAAAGACGTTCTTTCAAAAGACCAAAATTTTCAAGATCAATACCAAATTTCAGCAATGCCGAAATTTTCAGTGCCACTTCGGCTTTGCCCCGGGATAAATGTTTTCAATCTATTGCTGTCGAGAGCTTAACCGTGCGGCCAAATATATTAATTTCATATTTGGGTTATCCTTATACATTACAGATTCAGGCGCAATTATTCCTATCCAAGTATCATGCAGCAACGAAAAACTATAGCCCTCTAAAATAGCATCTCGTTGATTTTTACGTGCCCTAAAAATCTCTCCAACTTGACTCCAACCGCGCTGCATCTCAGTAAATGGCAGTACCGGCGCGATTTCGGTACCAACACACCATTTATAGCTAAGCCTTATGGAACTGTCAGCAGAAGCCGGCACCTGCCACGCGTTTAAAGGAATATTGCCACCTCTCAGGCCAATATGGAGTTTTTGGTGTGTATCGGTATATTAAGCGTGTCCGATTTCACCTGCAAAATTTGGTTCCCGAAACTCCCCCCATTAGATCAAGAAATGCATTTGCACCACTCATAATTGGCACACATTCGTAAAATTGGAGTCGCCTCATCACTATTTAGAATCACTTCTTTGCGGATTATGATTTGCTTTTGAATATTGCAAACTCAACATCACCATTCCGTCAGTGCACTTTAAAAATTAAATTCGTATACAGTTGATTATATTTTCAACAACCACGGCTTCTTTCATAATAAAACATGAATACAACAGCAAGAATGGCTATGGCTCGACTTTGGAGCCGTAGGAGATTTGTGACCAATACCTTATAACACAGATAGACGTTTCAAGGGCAAGTCTGGGCGAATTTGGACGCTTCGGCTTTGGGCGGGCGCCTTCTTCGCAGCCAAACTGGATGAGAGCGGCCATCATGAATCTAGTACTGAGCACAGCTGGAACCAACGTTTTGGAGTCAGAAATAAATACAAAAATAAATTGCCGATACCCTACTTTAGGTGATGCAGGAGCAAGTTTGAGCTTGAGCATACGCGATTGTTGATCCCCACCATTCATTTAAGTTGCTTTTTAGAAATCCTCCGGAGGTGGCAATATCCCTTTAAAGGGAAATAATGACCTTTTGATTTTGTTAGCAACAATTTCTTAGGCTACCGCTATGATTTTACAATTATTGTATTTAAATTTAAGAATTAAATAAAATTATTCCCATATTGAAAGTTGTAAGTTTGGAAAAAATACAAAACAAGTACCTTGTGTACTTCATGAAGGTCATTGACAAATTCGTCCTTCCCTACCATTGTTTACATCGAGTGCGCGGCATTTTTGGAGGCTCTGTGACGTTTCCGATCAAACTGAGCGCTGCTCGGACACACGCTAGTAGCGCTAGTAGCGCTTTCGTTCTCCATGGCAACCAGGCGTTAGCCAATCAAAAGCCAGAAAGGGAATACGTTCTGGCTTTTCATTGGCTCACGCCTGGTTGCCATGGAGAACGAAAGCGCTACTCGCTACAACTCGCCACAATGGTTAAGTGCGCCGAGAAGCATGACAATGACTTTGTAAACAAATCGCCGACGCTAAATAGGTCGCCGTCGATGTGCATCGATGAGCTTCCGATTTAATTGCCAGTTTTGTGTTATTGTTTGTTAGTTTTTTTGGGAAAAATTATTATTTTTCATGATAATATAAAGCATAGTGTTATATACAGCCACAGACAAATTATACAATACTCCTAATGTTGAAAACAAATGAATCGATTTGCAAAAATTGAGGGTCGCAACCACTAACTATGCCGCCGTTGATGTGCATCGATGAGCTTCCGATTTTATTGCAACTTTTTCCATTCGCTGTTAGTTTTAGAAGATCGCCGGGCATATAATCACAACGAGTAGAACGCACAATATATTTTCCACTCCATTGCGTAAAAAAACAATACGGGAAAAGCCCGCAGTTTGATGAGGACCAAAAGTACTTGCAAGTACCGGTCGTTAAAAGTGTGGAACGCTTATCAACTTTAACTTGAAATATCTTTCGGTAGGAAAGTTTTCATGCAAAATGTGATGAATTTACAATATATTTTGGTCTCGTCTGGCGATTTCAAGTGCTAACTCCATTTTTGTGGAAAAAGGTCATTATTTCCCTTTAAAGGAAATAGTTCACCTTCGGGAAATTTTTCAGAACACGATTTTATTATATTTTGTAATACAGTTTCTTTTTTTCTTTTAAAAAATGGTCCTACATCGCGCCAATTCAGGACAGAAGATCGTAAATTATTAATTTTATGGTGTGCGTTATTGGTCTGCGCATGCTCCCTGGCTGTGCTGGCACTTTCAGACGGTACGGTACATCATATATGCGTCGCATTCCTTCGTCAAAGAGTAAAATATCTTCGGCTGGAGAGTATTTTCAGCCAAGAAAAGTTGCAGATAAGGATTTCTCAACACGCGCTACAAAACTGCTATTTCAGTTCAAAACCCCATGTTGAAGGTGAACTATTTCCTTTAAAGGAAATAGTTCACCTTCAACATGGGTTTTGAACTGAAATAGCAGTTTTGTAGCCCGTGTTGAGAAATCCTTATCTGGAACTTTTCTTGGCTGAAAAGACTCTCCAGCCGAAGATATTTGACTTTTTGACGAAGGAATACGGCGCATATATGATGTACCGTACCGTCTGAAAGTGCCAGCACTGCCATGGAGCATGCGCAGACCAATAACGCACACCATAAAATCAATAATTTACAACCTTCTGTCCTGAATTGACGCGATATAGGACCATTTTTAAAAAGACAAAAAGAAACGGTATTAAAAAATATAATAAAATCGTGTTCTGAAAAAAAAATCCTAAGGTGAACTATTTCCTTTAAAGGAAATAGTTCACCTTCAACATGGGATTTTACCTTGAAATAGCAGTTTTGTAGCCCGTGTTGAGAAATCCTTATCTGCAACTTTTCTTGGCTGAAAAGACTCTCCAGCCGAAGATATTTGACTTTTTGGCGAAGGAATGCGGCGCATATATGATATACCGTACCGTCTGAGAGTGCCAGCACTGGTCTGAGCATGCGCAGACCAATAACGCACACCATAACATTAATAATTTACGACCTTCTGTCCTGAATTGGCGCGATGTAAGACCATTTTTGAAAAGAAAAAAAGAAACTGTATTAAAAAATATAATAAAATCGTGTTCTGAAAAATTTCCGAAGGTGAACTATTTCCTTTAAAGGGAAATAATGACCTTTTTCCACAAAAATTGAGTTAGCACTTGAAATCGCCAGACGAGACCAAAATATATTGTAAATTCATCACATTTTGCATGAAAACTTTCCTACCGAAAGATATTTCAAGTTAAAGTTGATAAGCGTTCCACACTTTTAACGACCGGTACTTGCAAGTACTTTTGGTCCTTATCAAACTGCGGGCTTTTCCCGTATTGTTTTTTTACGTAATGAAGTGGAAAATATATTGTGCGTTCTGCTTGTTGTGATTATATGCCCGGCGATCTTCTAAAACTAACAGCGATTGGAAAAAGTGGCAATAAAATCGGAAGCTCATCGATGCACATCAACGGCGGCATAGTTAGTGGTTGCGACCCTCAATTTTTGAAAATAAATTCATTTGTTTTCAACATTAGGAGTATTGTATAATTTGTCTGTGGCTGTATATAACACTATGCTTTATATTATCATGAAAAATAATATTTTTTCCCCAAAAAACTAACAAACAATAACACAAAACTGGTAATTAAATCGGAAGCTCATCGATGCACATCGACGGCGACCTATTTAGCGTCGGCGATTTGTTTACAAAGCATTGTCATGCTTCTCGGCGCACTTAACCATTGTGGCGAGTTGTTGCTAGTAGCGCTTTCGTTCTCCATGGCAACCAGACGTGAGCCAATGAAAAGCCAGAACGTATTCCCTTTCTGGCTTTTGATTGGCTGACGCCTGGTTGCCATGGAGAACGAAAGCGCTACTAGCGTGTGTCCGAGCAGCGCTCAGTTTGATCGGAAATGTCACAGAGCCTCCAAAAATGCCGCAATCGATGTAAACAATGGTAGGGAAGGGCGAATTTGTCAATGACCTTCATGAAGTACACAAGGTACTTGTTTTGTATTTTTCCCAAACTTACAACTTCGAATTTGGGAATTATTTTATTTTATTCTTAAATTTAAATAAAATAATTTTAAAACCATAGCGGTAGCCTAAGAAATTGTTGCTAACAAAATCAAAAGGTCATTATTTCCCTTTAAGCGTAAATGATAATTTCGGCTTTTCCCGTAGTTCGGCATTCCCCCAGTCTCCCTTAAACACAAATTGTTAGGAAGCGACCACTGAATTCCCGATTTTGCTACCTACCACGTCAAGGTACATATCCTGAAAGACCAGCCTCATGACAACATTGTAATATCTTCAATAAAGTGAAATACAAATGTGTTGTTTTCTAAAACATGGATACCAGCTATTTTCTGTCCTTGAGTTCTTGAATGTTTCAGCTGAGGGTATGTCAGCAGAGTGGCGCAGTGGAAGCGTGCTGGGCCCATAACCCAGAGGTCCGTGGATCGAAACCACGCTCTGCTAAAACTTTTGGTTAATTTACCTTATTATACCTAATTACCTGCACACCGGAGTATGTTTGTACGATTGTTTTTAAGACCTCAGCTCGACCGCTTAATTATCACACAGATAAAATGGAAATATATAAATATACGATATATCGACAAGACAAATATATTGTATATGCCTAAATATGCTATTTATTTTTATAGATATATTTGCATTTTGTAATGAACTTCAAAATATTAATTCTAAAAATACGCCTATTTTTTCTTGCGCACGAAATATGTCCAAGCTGCAAAGACACTTGCATGACCAGAGGCAACATCAACAATGCTATGATGGGTCTTTGAATACACGGGGTTGGAAGAAAAAACTTAGCAGAGCGTGGTTTCGATCCACGGACCTCTGGGTTATGGGCCCAGCACGCTTCCACTGCGCCACTCTGCTAGGCTAGTACTACGTCCAGGCAACGTTAGTTATGAGCCGGTCCAAGCCGTTCGCCGCGGACAGCGTCAGATCGATTATGGATTGTACAATCCGTGCTACATGACGCAAGATAATATATCGTTGCGTCAGATCCTACCAGTAGCGCAGGACCGTACAACAGCGGCAGCGGCGGCGCGCGCGCGGCGTGACATTGCTACCAGTGGCGCCACCTACAGCGAGTCTGGTGGCAGACCGTCTGCTGGTGGTCCCTGCCTCAATATCGGAGGTTGGATTGAGTGTCAGGGAAGGAACGACTATAATAGCGTAGTGCTTACTGTCGTTGAAAATGCCGAATGGACATAGGTGAGCTTTGAAGGAATGACGACGTTGATCAGGTTTCACCTTTCTGCAAGAAGCTACTTCGGGTCTTAATTGGATATGAACATGACAATCATAGGTGTCGATTTATATACTTTTGGGGTGGCCCTCGCCCCCCCCCCCCATGTTGAGTTAGCCCCCCCCCCCCCCCAATGGTACCCGCTCGGCCCCCCAATCCTTTTGGCCGCTGGCGGATCCAAGAGGGGGTAAAGCGGCCAAGCCTCCCAAACCGCCTGAAATGGGCAACGAATTGACACGTTTCCTATTTCAAATGAAAATCTACGCAGCCTTTACTAATACAGGTTTGTTTTAAATCACCTCTTTATGTATAAAGATGCAAATCCGGTGAATTTTTAACATATTTGCAATGTTCGATTTTTAGGGCATTTTTCCGAAGAAATAGTTGTTTTTAATTGATTTCTTTTAAATGTTTTTTAGGGGTCAAAAACCAAAGTTTTCACAAATCCGAGAATCTATTTTGTAGCCCTTGCCATTTGCTTTTTTCTGACGTTTTTGTATTGCATTTTGCTCAAAATATAGACTTTGTATGTGTATGATCTCTTAAAGTTTAGCTGATTTTTTCTTCGCCAAACTCGTGTGTAGTGACGTCACTAAATTCGTTATATCTCAATTTTTCCGACAAAATTGCTTCATTTATGCACAGAAGACGTAAAATTGGTGTAGGAGAAGGTACCCAAAGTTTCACGTTGATATCGCTATTGGTTTTTGAGCTATTGCGAAAATTCGTCAGGGGGAGATATTCCCCCCCCCCCCAGTCAATGGCAGTTTAACATTGCCGTTTTACTAAGTAAGGGTTCCAGGTAAGGACTCGGGCCTTCTGGCGGATGCAGACCGGCCCAAAACGTTGGTTTGAGGGGCCGTCCGACATAATTCAAAAATCATGAGATTTCGTCTGTTTTTGCATTATGAATTGATTACAAATACTGTCCTTTGTACAAGTTGCCTAGATAATTTATTTAAACTGTGTTCGTTCGGCTGCTGGCGGATCCAGGGGGAGGGGGGCATCAGGGGAAAATGCCCCCCACATAAACCGTGGGGGGGGGCATTCAATACAAGTATCCCCCCCAGGGTTTCCAATTTATCGTAAAATCGTAAAAATTGTCCTTGCAGCAGTGAAAATCCAGCTATCCACAGTCAAACACCGGAAAATTTCGTGCCGCTTCGCAGCATGACACAACTTTCGCAATTACTTATACAAATTTGGAAAATGGGAAAATGAATTTCATTAAGTGTCTGGCAGAGGCTCTCCTTGGCGGTAATTGCTGGCACTGGCGGATCCAGGAAGGCATCAGAGGCAAATGCCCCCCCCCCCCCCAGGAATTTGGGAGGGCATTCAATACAAGTATGCCCCCCGCGCGTTACCTGCACGAAAGTGAAAAACAATGATCTTAGGGAGAAAACTTCATAAAAACGGAAGTTTGTTTTTCTCGAGCGATTGAATTTTAAGTTGTTATGTATCCCTTGATTTTAATGATAGACAAAACAACGCACTTGATGCAAGTCAAGGAGCCCCGGTGACACTTAATCCGAGCCCCGCTGGTGTGGGTGGGGAGTCAGAATCTGCCCCCTCCCGGATTTTCTCAATAACTTGAAAACTATGATAGATATCAACGTCAAACATTCAGTACATTATGCTGCATCAATTCTACGTCTTCTCACCAAATTCCAATGAAATTGATGTAGTGTTTTGGGAGATAATGACGTTGACGTCATGTCATGCCATTTTTGGTGGAAAAATAAGAAATGCTTAAAGGGAAATAATGACCTTTTTCCACAAAAATGGAGTTAGCACTTGAAATCGCCAGACGAGACCAAAATATATTGTAAATTCATCACATTTTGCATGAAAACTTTCCTACCGAAAGATATTTCAAGTTAAAGTTGATAAGCGTTCCACACTTTTAACGAACCGGTACTTGCAAGTACTTTTGGTCCTCATCAAACTGCGGGCTTTTCCCGTATTGTTTTTTTTTAACGCAATGGAGTGAAAAATATATTGTGCGTTCTGCTTGTTGTGATTATATGCCCGGCGATCTTCTAAAACTAACAGCGATTGGAAAAAGTGGCAATAAAATCGGAAGCTCATCGATGCACATCAACGGCGGCATAGTTAGTGGTTGCGACCCTCAATTTTTGAAAATCGATTCATTTGTTTTCAACATTAGGATTATTGTATAATTTGTCTGTGGCTGTATATAACACTATGCTTTATATTATCATGAAAAATTATATTTTTCCCAAAAAAACTAACAAACAATAACACAAAACTGGCAATTAAATCGGAAGCTCATCGATGCATATCGACGGCGACCTATTTAGCGTCGGCGATTTGTTTACAAAGTCATTGTCATGCTTCTCGGCGCACTTAACCATTGTGGCGAGCGAGCCTGATTAGTATACCCAAGTCCCGTAGCAGGCTTTGTTAATGACGTCACTGGTGCCATTCTTGTGTAGCATTGCAAAATATATCTGATTTTGAGTTGAAAGCTAATTAAAGACTTATTCAAATTATTGTTTTTAAGTTTGAATTTTCTTGTTAATCATTATTAAAGGTATTTTATCACTGTATTGCATAGTAGTTGACACTTCAGAAACTTGTGACGTAATAATATTGTATCCAATATGCATTTCCCTCACCTTTTGCTATTGTGGCGCAGTGCCGAGTGCTTTGCGAATACTAGCTTGCCTGGGGTTCAATTCATTCCGCCCTTATTTTATTCGAGTTGGTATAGTTTGCATGTTGTTGTTATTCATGACTTATACTGATAGTCAGTCATGCATCACGGATGCTTCACGGATTGCTTCACGGATCAGAGCGCTGCTCGAACGCACGCTAGTAGCGCTAGTAGCGCTTTCGTTCTCCATGACAATCAGGCGTGAGCCAATGAAAAGCCAGAACGTATTCCCTTTCTGGCTTTTGATTAGCTGACGCCTGGTTGCCATGGAGAACGAAAGCGCTACTAGCGTGTGTCCGAGCAGCGCTCAGTTTGATCGGAAACGTCACAGAGCCTCCAAAAATGCCGCACTCGATGTAAACAATGGTAGGGAAGGACGAATTTGTCAATGACCTTCATGAAGTACACAAGGTACTTGTTTTGTATTTTTTCCAAACTTACAACTTTGAATTTGGGAATAATTTTATTTAATTCCTAAATTTAAATAAAATAATTTTAAAACCATAACGGTAGCCTAAGAAATTGTTGCTAACAAAATCAAAAGGTCATTATTTCCCTTTAAACATCGTAGTTATTAAAAAAATGATAAATCGTAAAAAAATAGAGTTTTGCAACTTTTTTAGCTAAAAGAAAGGAAATGACATTCTCTTCAAAATGGCTATCTCAGATTCGCAAACATTCGTGTTTTTGACCCTAAAAAATAAACACTAACTTATCTTTTTCCACACAAAAAAATCCACAATATACATTTTTGTGAATTTGAAAAGTAAATTTCTTAAGCTCGGAATACCAAAATAAGATGACAGACCCACATCCGCAGAGGAAAAAATTTGGGGTAGCTTTTAGCCACAAAAAAAAATCCCCCCTCCCCCACGGAGAGAGGCTGGATCCGCCAGTGTGTTCGCCCCCCCCCCCCCCCCCCCCCAACCGTTTTGATAAATCGACACCGCTGACGACAATAGATAGATGGTGAGCATTCTCAACTGCACTCAGCGGGCTTATATAAATAATTAGCCGATTTGTAATGAATGGAATGCAATGGAATGAATACTGGACAAGCGATGAACACGCACTACCTAATTGAGTTTGGCTAATTGTCATATCAGCAGAAATCACGCCCAACAACCCTATACCATTGTTCAGCAAATGAGCCAACTGATTGTTCAACGATACACCACAACGGCAATCATGCTAATTTTTGTAAGCCTCAAAAAGTGCGGTTAAGCTAATTGCCCGTAATTATAAATTTGTGATAGCAGATATAAAAAGAATGCAGACATGAATAGCGTATATTAACATGCTAGTATGCACATTGAACAATAGATGACATGGGTTTTGAAATGAATATAGCTAGCTCACAGTAGCTCACAGTATCATACAAAAGTATCCTGTGTCGCAGAACAGCTATAAGTTTCGCTGTGAATTTCAATCGATGTCTTAGTGGACCGATCACTACGGGCCTCATTATACGAGTCGATCTGAAACGTTTCCGATAATAAAGTACTCTCCGAATGACCGAGGAATAGCCGCGGCCGATAGGCAGCGCGCTGAATGCGATTATCCGCGTTTTGGCGACCTGCTATGGCTCGAGCCCGAGACGAATGCATAACTCTCTCGGAATTTGCACGGTTAGCGGAAAGTCAACCTGGTACGTTTGGAGCTATTCTTAGGAGGCACCGGAGCGGAGGCCGTGCGTCCCTTCTGGTCCAGTCAACATCGCCAATTTACAGTCAGGAAGGAACGCTTTTGCAGCCAGCTGGCAATCTGAACACATCTGGCGCGCTTCTTTAAGATTCTCCTCCGAAAATCCTCCTCCCGGAATCACGTGTGACGAAATGACGCCAGCCGCGCCAAAGGTGCCGCAGAAACGCTGAATAGCAAATGGGATAATGAAAGGGACGGGTAGGTCGTTACGAGAGGCCCGCACCAGAAAGGCGTCCAAAATGGATAAAGGGTGTTATTGAAACCACACGGAGAAACGGACGCCAACCCCGGGCGACGACAATCGGCAGCGGGCATTGTGCGCTCTGCCCCTTTGTAAAACATTCAGCCTCAATTTGATACACTTAAGCCTCCGTGAAGCACATTAAACCCTCTTAGTATCGGAAAATACTCGCGGAGAAAGACCTTTGTGCCGGCTCGTCAACCCTGAAAGCGGCCGCGCGGCGCCAGAATGGCCGCGGCGATCGGTTTTACGCGCAGCTTTGATGATTTGCGCGGCACTGCGACACAGATGTTGGTCGCGCTGGCTCCGCGGATTCGCTGGCTCACCGGCGGATAAGGATTGTTATCGCCACGCGGCTCATCGAGCATAAGTGATTTGTGTGGTAAGGACGTGTGGTGGAGGGGAAGGGAGCACCTGGCGGCCGCTGATTGGGTGTCGGGTGACCACGTGACCGGCGCGACACAGCGTGACGCAGCGTGACGCCACAGCGATTAATCCGCGCCCTCCGCACACCGCGAGAGACGGCCTTTTGGAGACGGTGTTTGGATAAACGCGCGAAACGGATGTGTTATGGCGTGTTGGTTGATGTAGATATACTGCACCGTGTGATTTTAGTGGTGCTGTTTGTGTGCTGTTTGTGCTAGAGAGCAGACACAGCTACAGGCTGGTGTGTTTGTCCCCGCTTTAAGATTAACACTTACGGGAACTGCACAAATATTAACACGATATGAAGCCACTACTCACTAGGCACTATAAATACTCACTAGGCACTATAAAGAGCACACAACAACACAAAATATATGTGAAATGATACGTATCACTTTTGCAACTTGAAATAAGGTTGTCACAGTCAGTGCAATGGTAATGGTGGTGGCGATAACATTTTTCAATGATTAAATATACGCATTGTTTTTGTTTTAGATGATATTCCTATCATATGATTTCCGTCATAATTATTGATTTATGGATGCTCAATATTGAATGGAAATTTATAAGACGATGCATATTTTGTTTAGCGTACTTTGTTCTCTTCTGTTGTAAGCCACTACTAAAATTTGAAATAATGCACATTGCTCATGTTGAGGTTATAAATAGGATCAAGATCAGTTCCAAGATCAGTGCAACAATTGGAAATCTACATGACAAATATTTTTATTTGAAATTAATTTGTATACTCGTCATATTTATGAACACACTTTTCCATATTCATATGCACTTGGCAGTTCTAAACTACAAGGGTAATGTCATATAACATGAACAACTCCCTCAAAAATAATCACCAAATCTTTCTTTTGTATTCCTGTTGACCCTAAAGCTGCCAGAACCAAAACGGTTGGTGGGAGCACGGGAGCAGAGTGGCGCAGTGGAAGCGTGCTGGGCCCATAACCCAGAGGTCCGTGGATCGAAACCACGCTCTGCTAGGTTTGTGACTTTTCGTGCATTGCAAGATGTTGAAAATGTCGTTTCTTTTTGGGACCACGGGTCATACCACTCGTGACCTCGTGACCTACAACTTGTCAGTCCACGACCGTGTCTTAACACGGTGTGAGCTCATTCAGTTGCGGAACGGTAATGACTGTCTGGTACGGGTCATAGTTACCTTCAACATTAAAAAAATGACCCACTTCGCCAAATCGATGCGAATGTGCTAATAATGTCGTAATGTATGTAATAATGTCGTATTAGTAATAAATTCGTACCTGAAAATGTTTAATATGACATTGGTTTGGCTACATTATAAAACATACCCCAAAAAGAAGAAAGCTTTTTCGAAAACATATTTCGACTTTTTCTCTCTCGATATTTCGAAAACATAAACACGCATATTCAGTATAGATTGCGAGAAGTAGCGGAAATTTCAGAAGTGGCACATGTTATGACATTGTGCTTCCAAAGAAGATGTAAAATACTCGGAACTTATGTCAAAATAATTATTTATTAGAGTAGTAAGTACAAATGTAATGATTATCCCAAGAGATCATAACTAGCATAATATTGTTATTGGTGAAGGGTTCGCTCGTTGGTCCAGTAACGCTGTTTTTTACACATGGGCTACCACATGAAGCTTTTCGACACAGCGCTAAATCACAGGATAAAACATCAAATATATCCGGCAGGAGAGCCCTTACAACCAAACAGAGCATGACAAGTGGTTTCTGGACATGGCCTACAAAACTGCTATTTCAGCGTAATGAAATTTTGAAAGTGAAAGTGGGTCATTTCCTTTAAGTTCAGCTACTGTTGACGTAAACAATGTGATTGTGAGTTAGCCTCATAAGTGAAAACCATGATTATTTCCAATCCATCAGGTAGTGACCGAAAGTCACACAGTTCTGCCTTTCGGACTTCCCACCGTCAGCCAATGTTGTCCGCGTCTCACACATAACCCCTGTCAGACCAGCGTGACGGCCACGGCGTGACGGCGACGGCGAGACGGTGACGGCGACGACGACGACGGCGAGACGGCCACGGCGGCACATCATGGTCAGCCCCGATCAGTGGCCCAAATACCGCGGCGGGGCGCCAGACCACGCCGTCACATCGCCGCCGCCGCGCCAAACATCACTGCGGAGGCGCAACACGACACCTTGGGAGCCGACCGGCGACGGGCGGCGGCGGCTGGCGGGCGGCTGGCGGGCAGCGGGCGGCGGCTGACGGGCGGCGGCGGCGGCGGCGGCGACGGGCAGCGGCGGCGGCAGGAGCTCCGCTCCCACGGTCCCACGCGCACGTGTGCGGGTCGCGCCGTCCCCGCCGCCGGCGACCGACACTGACTGATGACGCCTTAAGGCGGCACCGCGGCGTCACGCGCGGGGCGGTGTGACGACAAAGCCAGACGGACGCGCCCGAGATCGCGCCGGATTGCCGGCTGTTGACGGCGGGCGCACGGACCGTGAGAACTGACGCCCGCTTAGATGGGCCACGCCGTAACGCCGAGACGGGAGAGGGCGATGTGTATACGATAACTGTGTGCTTAGATGGGCCACGCCGGAACGCCGAGACGGGAGAGGGCGATGTGTATACGATAACTGTGTGCTTAGATGGGCCACGCCGGAACGCCGAGACGGGAGAGGGCGATGTGTATACGATAACTGTGTGCTTAGATGGGCCACGCCGGAACGCCGAGACGGGAGAGGGCGATGTGTATACGATAACTGTGTGCTTAGATGGGCCACGCCGGAACGCCGAGACGGGAGAGGGCGATGTGTATACGATAACTGTGTGCTTAGATGGGCCACGCCGTAACGCCGAGACGGGAGAGGGCGATGTGTATACGATAACTGTGTGCTTAGATGGGCCACGCCGGAACGCCGAGACGGGAGAGGGCGATGTGTATACGATAACTGTGTGCTTAGATGGGCCACGCCGGAACGCCGAGACGGGAGAGGGCGATGTGTATACGATAACTGTGTGCTTAGATGGGCCACGCCGTAACGCCGAGACGGGAGAGGGCGATGTGTATACGATAACTGTGTGCTTAGATGGGCCACGCCGGAACGCCGAGACGGGAGAGGGCGATGTGTATACGATAACTGTGTGCTTAGATGGGCCACGCCGTAACGCCGAGACGGGAGAGGGCGATGTGTATACGATAACTGTGTGCTTAGATGGGCCACGCCGGAACGCCGAGACGGGAGAGGGCGATGTGTATACGATAACTGTGTGCTTAGATGGGCCACGCCGGAACGCCGAGACGGGAGAGGGCGATGTGTATACGATAACTGTGTGCTTAGATGGGCCACGCCGGAACGCCGAGACGGGAGAGGGCGATGTGTATACGATAACTGTGTGCTTAGATGGGCCACGCCGGAACGCCGAGACGGGAGAGGGCGATGTGTATACGATAACTGTGTGCTTAGATGGGCCACGCCGGAACGCCGAGACGGGAGAGGGCGATGTGTATACGATAACTGTGTGCTTAGATGGGCCACACCGGAACGCCGCAGGGCCTATTTTAAGGGAAAGCCACTGGGGGGGGGGGGGGCAAAAAGGTACCCCATTTTTTGGGGCACTTTTTTGTGGCAAAAGGTACCCCCATTTGTTTCCTCCGCGGATTTGGGCTGGTCACCTTATTTTGGTATTCGAGCTTAAGAAATTCACTTTTCGAATTAACAAAAAAAATGATTTTGTGGACATTTTTCCGAGCAAAAAAATTGAGGTTCAAAAACCAAACAAATCACAAACCCGATATAGCCATTTGGAAGAGTGTCATTTATTTTCTTTTGACGTTTTTTATTTGCAATTTGCTTTGAAGCTGTATTTTTTTACGATTTTTCAAACATGTATTGTTTTTCCACCAAAAAATCGCATGACAATACGTCATTAAAATGTTATTATCTCCCAAAATACTACATTACTTTCATTGATTTTTTTGAAGACGTAGAATTGATGCAGTATAAGGTACTGCAAATTTATCGTTGATATCTATCACAGTTTTAAAGCTATTGAGAAAATCCGGGAAGGGGCAGAGTGTGCCTCCCCCCCTCCCCCAGCGGGGCGCTTGCCACCGGGGCTGATTGAATTGCATCAGGTACGCTGTTTTGTCTATCATTGCAAGCAAGGGATACATACAAACTTCAAATTCAATCACTCGAGAGAAGAAAAACTTCCGTTTTCATGAAGTTTTCTCCTAAGATCATTGTTTTTCATGTTCAGTGCAAGGAACGCGCAGGGGGGAATACTTGTATTGCATGCTCCCCCTCCCCCCCCCCCCCAGATTCCTTGGGAGGGGGGCATTTCCCCTGATGTCCGCTCCCTGGATCCACCAGTGGGGGCGGATACCCTCCCCCCGAGTTGTTTTTTAAATAGCGGAAAACGACGCCATTTCGCGCCGCCATTTTTGGTACAACTGCTTGCCTTTCAATTGCCCAAATCCTGTTATTTGTTTACCTCGTGCTCCTCAGGTCACGCCACTAAGTCAAGTCTAGTGATCCCACCTCCAAAAATTGTAAGGTCGACACGACCGGCAGCCACATTGTTTGACCGATCAGTTAG
Source organism: Chirona hameri (assembly GCA_036785665.1). Taxonomy (NCBI): domain Eukaryota; kingdom Metazoa; phylum Arthropoda; class Thecostraca; order Balanomorpha; family Balanidae; genus Chirona; species Chirona hameri. The sequence goes on along the minus strand of JAXIVJ010003662.1, from coordinate 39,129 downwards.
ATACTCACAGGATTTAATCAGGTCATAACCACCTACAATTCTGCTATTTCGGATGATTTTTATATCGGTGACCTAAGGTGAAGTCTATTTTTGACCTCCCAATTTTTCCCTCCCCTCCCAGTCATTGGAGAAAAATGAAAATGCATATAAATCCACAGGAAATGGCTAAATTTGCCCAATTTTCACCAGAGTCCCGCATCTTTTGCAAAATACAAAGATCCTGTGGCGGATCTACGGTTGGGCAAAATGGGCAATTGACCCCCCCCCGAAAAAAAAACGCCTGAAATTGGCACAAGATTGAACATTTCCTAATATAGAAGAAAATCTAAGCAACTTTTACTAAGGAAAGTTAGCAGCTATCAATGCATAAGCAAACCAAATCCAATTCGTTTTCAGAATTGTGCGAGACTTTTTGGAATCCCCCCCAAACCACCCGTTCTGGATCCGCCAATGCAAAGATCCATGTGGTATTTTTATCCCGTGACCTCCACGAGGTAAAATCTATTCACCCTGAGGTCAGTCGTCATTTTCCTTCCATAGCTGTTTTACCGAACTGCAGTAAGGCGCCGTAGTTGACAATGAACGAGCGAACGCAAAGGAAATGTATGGTGAATTTCAACTCGATCAGGGAAGAAGTTTCTGATATACAAATACGTGGTGCACACGTGCGCACGTGCAGAAGCACCCCATCCCTGACTTGTAGGGAAGTGGCGGCTGATAGCTCCCTAACCATACACCAAAATTGAACACAATCGGCTCAGCCGTTGCTCCCAACCACTCCAAATTGTGTGTCGACGTTCCAGATCCAACAACCCCCCATCTCCCCCACTCTACCGCTAATGAGCAATTGTTCAAAGGATATTGAAATGCAAGATATTCTGGAAATAATTTAAAGATACTTATTTTGGCTGGGAAATACTAAAACTTGGGAATTTCATGACATTTGCATTGGATTTGTATACATTTATCCACTGGCTGATACCATCTGGGGGGGGGGGCGTCAGGGCCAAATGCCCCCCCCCCCCCACAGGAATCTGGGGGGGGGGGGGGGGGGGCATTCAATACAAGTCCCCCCCCCCCCCGCGCGTTCCCAATTTAGCTTAAGATCGTAAAAAAATTGTCTTTGCAGCAGTCAAAATCCAGCTATCCACAGTAAAAAACGGAAAATTTCGCACCGCTTCGCGGCATCACACAATTTTTGCAATTGCTTATGCAAATTTGGAAAATGGGAACATGAATTCCACCCCTGGAGGGGGGGGGGGGCGAAATCCGCACACCCCTCAGGTTTTTCAAAGATAGCGCAAAAACGCCGTTTTTTGCACACCTGTTTAGAAAGAAACTTCCCACATTATGTAAAATTCTTGGCTTCGGGTCATCTCAGGTCAGGTCACCAGACCAGGTCACGTGATGACAACTCCAAAACGTTTGCAGTAGTACCACAGCCACAGATTTACGCCGATCGGTTTCAATCTTGCAGGACTTCATAAGGTCATAGATACCAACAATTTGTTTATCTCGGATTTATAATATCTGTGACCTAAGGTCTGGTCAATTTTGTGACCGCCAACACTATTTTGTCAATAACTATCGACATAATGAAGATAGAGAAGAGAAAATGGTACCAATGTGTTTGTCTCGTCGAGACACGTCTCCCAATATGCAGCATGACCAACTTGGGTTAACACTTAACCTTGACCTGAGGTCAAATTTCTCAGTTAACTTAACCCGGTCACTATGAATATTATTCGAAGCACCGTGACAAGAAAATTCGATGGCGTAAACATTATTGCTTTATCTTTATTAGTTAAAAAGTTATTTGTGAAAAACAATTTTGCAAAAAAATCACCTTTTTGACATTTGATGACCTCTAGGGCCTAAACATTTGACCTTAGCTCAAATCTGAGGACATTTATGTGGATTGCATGTTTCAAGGGCTTTCGAATTTTTCGTTTCGTTTGCTGCTAACTATCATAGTTCTCGAGATATTTGGGGGTGTTCGAAGCGAAGTCTTGAAAACTTGAAAATCTGACCCTTGATGACCTCTGGTGAACTCAATATTGACCTGAGAAAAAAAATTAACGAAATACTTTCGAAAAGCTTGTCTGGAGCTATCTAACGTTGTTTTGCCCTGTCGCTACGTTGCGTGGTTTTCGAGATCATAGGGGGGGGGGGGGGGGGAGTGGCGAAATCCGCCCCCCCCCCCTCCAGGGCGTTTAATTATCAGAGGCCCTCCAGGGCACGTGTTAAGTGTCTGTCAAAGGCTCTCCTTGGCGGTAATTGCTGGCACTGGCGGATCCAGGGGGGGGGGGCATCAGAGACAATGCCCCCCCACAGGAATCTGGGAGGGGCATTCAATACAAGTATGCCCCCGCGCGTTCCCTGCACTGAGCGTGAAAAACAATAATCTTAGGAGAAAACTTATGAAAAAGTAAGTTTTTTCTCGAATGATTTAATTTGAAGTTTGTATGTATCCCTTTCTTTCAATGATAGACAAAACAGCGCACCTGATGCAATTGAAACAGCCCCTGTGACACTTAACCCGCGCCACGCTGGGGGGGGGGGGGGGGGGCAGCAGAATCTGCCCCCCTCCCGGATTTTCTCAATAACTTGAAAACTATGATAGATATCAGCGTCAAACTTTCAGTACCTTATGCTGCATCAATTATACGTCTTCTCACCACATTTCAATGAAATTGATGTATTGTGGGAGATAATGACGTTTTAATCACGTCATGTCATGCCATTTTTGGTGGAAAAACGATAAATGTTTGAACAATCAAATAGAGTTTTCTAAACAAATAGTTTTGAATCAAACTACAAAAAAACGTCAAAAGAAAAGAAATGACATTCTCTTCAAAATGGCTTTCTCGGATTTTCAAATTTTGTGTTTTTGACCCCCAAAAAATAAGCTAAATCGGAAAAAAAGAAATCCACATTTTTTTAGTGAATTTCTTAAGCTTGAATACCAGAATAAGATGACCGGTCCAAATCCGCGGAGGAAAAAAAATGGGGGTTCCTTTTTGCCACAAAAAGATGCTCCCCCCCCACGAAGAGAGGCTGGATCTGCCAGTGCATTTATCACCAAAAAAAATAACCACCACCACCAGGTAAGCGTACTTTATTTTAATTGAATACCTACCAAGCGAAAAATTACATGGAAATACTGAAATCAGGGTGGGCAACATTTCTTGACTGGGGGGGCAAAACGGCTCACTGGGGGGGGGGCATTTGCCCCCCAGTTAACATGTTAAAATAGGCCCTGGAACGCCGAGACGGGAGAGGGCGATGTGTATACAACTGTGCGCTTAGATGGGCGACGCCGGAACGCCGAGACGGGAGAGGGCGATGTGGAGAGGGCGATAACTGTCGTTCATGTATTGACGCTGCTGCGCCAGGAGTTATGTTCTAGTGACTTAAGAATGAGAACTATATTAAAAATAAATAATTGCTACTGAAACCTGTTTTACGAGATGTTGGACAGCTTCATTCAGTTGCATACATCTTAGTTTTCCTGAATGAAAATAAATAACATCTAGCAGAGCGTGATTTCGATCCACGGACCTCTGGGTTATGGGCCCAGCACGCTTCCACTGCGCCACTCTGCTCCGACGTGAAGCGCATTTGACCTGGCTTGTTATATACTTTACAGTTTACATTTTAACCGAGGAAAATAATTTAAATGCATAATTATTTTCCTCGACGCATAATTAAAAACCAAAATGTATGTACAATATAGAATGTTAAAAACATATTATTATGACCTACGTCAAATGTGGTGCGCATAACAGCAGAGTGCGCAGTGCAAGCGTGTTGGGTTCGTAACCCAGAGGTCCGTGGCGTGAATAGAAACCATGCTCTGCTAGATTTTCCGTTCGAACGCTCCCTTCCTTTTGTATAGGCAAGAATGACATTTCGTCGAACACTAATTGGGATATTAAAAGTTAGTTAATAATGGTGCGATTGCCAACTACACAAATACTAAAATACTAAAATACTATACTAAATCTTGCTAAATATTGACACGTATAGGGGAGATAGGGGAATGCCAAAACCTGTTTGTTTGGATCGTTGTGGCGGACAGACAAATCATTCTACATAATATCTACACATATAATTTGCTGTCGATAGCTTAACCGTGGGGTCAAATCAGACTGGTTATTGATTCGACACTGATTGAATCGGCTGGAATCGTTCAATACAAATTCCTTGAATTAAAAAAAAATCACCACCAGATCTTTTGATTCATGAATCAAAACTTCATTGAATCAAAACCCGCTTCAAATCAAGACTGATTGAATCAAAAGATTTAACGATTCTCAACGATTCGAGTACACTGGTAAATTGTGAAAATACCTGCAGTCCTAGTGACTACATTCATTTATACTGAAATGAAAGAGAGAGAAAAAATGCTGTAGCAATGTTTTAATGATCATATAACTATATGCATGTTCCCATTTTTATGGATTTGACATAAATTCACCACATATATTCAAATGTTGAATCAAACGTGAATCGATTAAAATATTTGTTTCGATTCTTCGGATCGGAAAGAATCAATTGTAAATGTTTTATTCGTGAATCGAACGGTGATTGTATCATACAGATTCCAAAATGAAGCGTGATTTAATCGTTCCAAAAAGTTTGAATCAATACCCACTAACCAGTCTGGGTCAAATATCTTATTTTCGTATTTGGGTTATCCTTATACATTACAGATTCAAGCACAATTATTAATATCCTAGCATCATACACCAACACAAAATCATAGCCCTCTAAAATGGCACCTTGTTGATTTTCACACACCCTAAAAAGCGCTCCAACCGCGCTGCATCTCAGTCAATGGCTTTACCGGCGCGATTTCGGCAGCAACACAACCCTTTCTAGCTAAGCCTTCTGGAACTGTCAGAAGAAGCCGGCACCTGCCACGCGTTTAAAGGTGCGCTTCACGGTGTTCATAATAGGAGCCTATGGGATAATATAAATCGCAATTTTTCGTTATCTAACCGTCAGATCATGATGCAATTTTCAGGGACTGTGCCGGCGGCTCTACATTAGGCAATGGTGCCTTTCACTTCAAATGATCTCAAATGATGAATGAGGTATTGCCAATATACCGTGCAACATTTTGCACATTTCTTCAAGAATTTAAACTCATTGAATGCACCAAATGAAGCAAATTTTCAGAATTGGCTCGAATAGACAAGCAAATTATTTCAATCTGAACAGATTTCCCATACATGTCTGTATTTTTCTTACAACAGATTGATCAATTTGCAATACGACAATGCGCTTAAATCAGACTATTTATGAAATATCTGCTGAGCGTAATTGACAAGTTCGGTTCAAGTTCGTATTCGGCGTCCCCCAGTCTCCCCTAATATGTCTTTTTAGGAAGCGATCACTGAATTCCCGATTTGCTACCTACCACGTCAAGGTATCCTGCAAGACCAGCCTCATTACAAAATTTGGATATCTTCAATAAAGTGAAGAAGAAAAAATATATTTTTCCTAACATGGATACCAGCTATTTTCTGTCCTTGATTTCTTGAATGTTTTTCATCTGAGGGTATGTCAGCAGAGTGGCGCAGTGGAAGCGTGCTGGGCCCATAACCCAGAGGTCCGTGGATCGAAACCACGCTCTGCTAGCTATTTTGTTAAATTACCTTATACCTGTCCCACCTGGTGTTTTACGCTTGTTTTATGACCTCATCGATTGATTAATTATCACAGTTAAAATTGAAAATAGATAGATGTACGATATATCGACAAATACAATGGTATGCAGGTACCTAAATATGCTATTCATTTCTACAATTTATTTTCATTTTTAGATGCTCTTAAAGATCAACATTCCAAAATACTCCCTTTTTCTTACGCAAAAATTATGATCAAGCTGCAGAAACACTTCATGATCAGAGGCAACATCAACAATGTACAGCGGCGGCGGCGGTAGCGGCGGGGACGGTACAGCAGCGGCGGCGGTCTTTGAATAAACGGGCTTGGAAAAAAAATTAGCAGAGCGTGGTTTCGATCCACGGACCTCTGGGTTATGGGCCCAGCACGCTTCCACTGCGCCACTCTGCTACAATCCCATACCGTCCAGGCCACTTTAATGATAAACCGGCTCCAGCCGTTCCCCGCGGACAGTGTCAGATCGATTATGGATTGTGCAATCCATGCTACATGACGCAAAATAATATATCGTTACGTCAGATCCTACCAGTAGCGCAGGACCGTACAACAGCGGCGGCGGCGGCGGCGGCGGCGGCGGCAGCGGCGGCGGCGGCAGCGGCGGCGGCGGCGGCGGCAGCAGCGGCGGCGGCGGCGGCGGCAGCGGCGGCGGGGACCGTACAGCGGCGGCGGCGGCGCGGGCAAGGGGTGACGGGACTGCATACAGTAACGCCATATTCATTTAATTCCTGGATTCATGATGCTTGGTAACGAAAAATTAGATGTTGTATGCAACTATATGAAGCTGTGCCAACATCTCGTGAAACAGGTTTCGGTCGGAAATGTTGTTTTATACCATCGATCCATACTAACATAGATCATTTAACCTTATTAGGTAGGGCATGAGTATTCATTATTGGCTAGCTTGTGAGGGAGGCTGTCAGTGCCCGTTGGAATAGAACTGCATATCGAAACCATACCTAAATCACAATAAAACTCCTACTCAGATGTCTAGTGTTTGTATGTAGTTTATTAGTGCATGCATGTGTATACTACATACATTACATGTACAAGTTACAACCCGCGTGGTGTATTCGATGTATGATTTTCTCTCAACAGTCAACGGTATACCTACTTATTTGTTTGTTTGGACATAAAGGCTAGGAACCGGGTCGAAATAAAAATGTACCACATTTTAAAGGGAATGTGTCTACTGTTTTGGATGTCAAAAATATTTTACTTACGGTAAGTAGCTATTGGTTCGATTGTTGGATACGATGAAATTCACATCTGGAGCTCCTTTAGTTGAATTTTCACTTTATTGGTTTTTCCTTATTTTTTGCTTCGATATTGATAAAACGATCGCCACTATAGTGAAGGTAATCAGAGACACGAAGGTGTTATGCAAAACGCCGCACCTAAGACAATACACAATCGATACGAACAATGTTAACAAACCGTCGAAAAGCAAAATGGCCGTCGAGGTTCTGTTCGGCTGCTGGCAGGGCGACAAAGCAGCCAGCGCAGTCCCTTACCAGGTCGGAAGGTCCCTTAGAAGACTGGAGGGCCCCTGGACAGACCAAAGGGCCCCTGTAAAGTTCAAAGGGCCTTGTGCAGATCGGAAGGGCCCCTGACCAGACCGAAAGGGTCCCTGGGCGGGTAAGAAGGGTCCCTAAACATGCCGAATTGGCCCCTAGTCAGCACGGAGGGGCCCCAGGGCAGGTCGGAGGGCCCTCTGAGCATGTCGGCAAGGGAACAAAGCAGCCATCGCAGTCCCTTGCCAGGTAGGAAGGGCCGCTTAGAAGGATGGAGGGCCCTGGACAGACAGAGGACCCTGGAAAGTTAAAAGGGCCCTCTGCAGATCGGAGGGGCCCCTGACCAGACCGAAACGTCCCCTGGGCGGGTAAGAAGAGCCCCTGAACATACCGAATTGGCCCCTAGCCAGCACGGAGGGGCCCCAGGGCAGGTCGGAGGACCCCTTGAGCATGTCGGTAGGACGACAAAGCAGCCACCGCAGTCCGACCAGAAGAGTCGCTGGGCAGATCGGAGGGGCTCCTGGACAGGTCAGAGGGGCCCCTGGCTAGACCGAAAGGGTCCCTGTGCCGGTCAGAAGGGCCCTTGAACATGCCGGGTGAGTTCTGGCCAGACTGGAGGGGCCCCTTGGCAGGTCGGAGGGGCCCCTGAGCAAGAGCATGTCGACAGGGCGACAAAGCAGCCAATTCCTGGCCAGGTCGGAAGGACCTCTGAACAGGCCGAATAGGGCCCTTGACACACAAGAGGGGGCCTCTTGGAAGGTTAGAGGGGTCCTGGCCAGACCGGAAGGACCCAAAGCACGTAAAGATCCCAGATGAAGATGAAATATAAAGAGAACTTACTCCACAATACAAATATTAAAATCGGAGCTTTCGGGTATATTCTAACACCCTTCGTCAGAAATTAAGAGGCATTCGGTAACAGGTCATTGCTCGTCTTTAAGATGAGCAATGACCTGTTACCTATATCACCCACTCCACATCATGTCTTTTCGTGGATCCCAGATGAGTCCCTGAACAGGTCGGAAGGGCGTTGAAAGGGTTGGAGGGGCCCCTGGACGATCTGTGAAGGGACCCTGGGCCTTTCAACAGTAAGAATGTAGTTGTCCAGGGAATAAAACTCAAAATTTCGCGCCGCTCCGTGGCGCAATTTAACTACAAATTATATTATATGCGGGTTAAAAAACATCGTGCAGTTTCTCGGCGCATTTATGTGTTATGTTGCTACTTTTCTATATGGTTGGGCAAAATAGTTCGCTTTAGCACCTTTTTTACCGCACTTTTAAACGCACAATAACATTTTTAGAGGTCCGCACCATACGCAATGCGACGCATTGGTGAGAATGCATATCCAGGGCATAAGATTCAAAATGTTCGCGCCGCTCCGTGGCACAATTTATTTCAGAGTTCCAGAGGCCTTTTGCATAAAACTTACGATTTACGGCGCCGGAGTAAATCTGAGAAAAATATAAGAAACAGCAGTTTCTACGAAGGTTCGTAAATTGTGCGTCATGCAAGGTCATATATAGTCATGAAAGGTTGCTCAGTGCTTGTGCGACGAACATGTAGACGGATTAATATGCAAGTTGATCCTTTCCTCGAAATTAAAATGAAAAAAAGTTCCAAATTAGACTTTATCTTATGATGAAGACAAACGTAAATGATTGCTGACGCTAATACTGCCGTAATATTTTCGTCGAATTAAATATCATCGCTTAATATTCAAGTATAATTTGGAACTTTTTCATTTTAATTTCGAGGAAATGTCATACAATTTTCATATTTATCTATAGTCATGAACTTAGTTTCATAGAGTGCGTGACGTCAATACCAAGGGAGTCCTGTTTCATAAACAATAAGATTTAAGAAAAAGTAGTCTGTCCATCTTGCGCATCTGCGCCACATTCGTAATAATCTTAAAATTTCGGTCCCAAAACCTACGAAGGGTACCCTTGCTTAAAGGGAAATAATGACCTTTTTCCACAAAAATGGAGTTAGCACTTGAAATCGCCAGACGAGACCAACATATATTGTAAATTCATCACATTTTGCATGAAAACTTTCCTACCGAAAGATATTTCAAGTTAAAGTTGATAAGCTTCCACACTTTTAACGACCGGTACTTGCAAGTACTTTTGGTCCTCATCAAACTGCGGGCTTTTCCCGTATTATTTTTTTACGCAATGGAGTGGAAAATATATTGTGCGTTCTGCTTGTTGTGATTATATGCCCGGCGATCTTCTAAAACTAACAGCGATTGGAAAAAGTGGCAATAAAATCGGAAGCTCATCGATGCACATCAACGGCGGCATAGTTAGTTAGTGGTTGCGACCCTCAATTTTTGAAAATAAATTCATTTGTTTTCAACATTAGGAGTATTGTATAATTTGTCTGTGGCTGTATATAACACTATGCTTTATATTATCATGAAAAATAAAAAAAAAATCCCCAGAAAAACTGACAAACAATAACACAAAACTGGCAATTAAATCGGAAGCTCATCGATGCACATCGACGGCGACCTATTTAGCGTCGGCGATTTGTTTACAAAGCATTGTCATGCTTCTCGGCGCACTTAACCATTGTGGCGAGTTGTTGCTAGTAGCGCTTTCGTTCTCCATGGCAACCAGGCGTGAGCCAATGAAAAGCCAGAACGTATTCCCTTTCTGGCTTTTGATTGGCTGACGCCTGGTTGCCATGGAGAACGAAAGCGCTACTAGCGTGTGTCCGAGCAGCGCTCAGTATGATCGGAAATGTCACAGAGCCTCCAAAAATGCCGCAATCGATGTAAACAATGGTAGGGAAGGGCGAATTTGTCAATGACCTTCATGAAGTACACAAGGTACTTGTTTTGTATTTTTCCCAAACTTACAACTTCGAATTTGGCAATAATTGTATTTAATTCTTAAATTTAGATCAAATAATTTTAAAACCATAGCGGTGGCCTAAGAAATTGTTGCTAACAAAATCAAAAGGTCATTATTTCCCTTTAAAGGAAATAGTTCACCTTCAACATGGGTTTTGAACTGAAATAGCAGTTTTGTAGCCCGTGTTGATAAATCCTTATCTGGAACTTTTATTGGCTGAAAAGACTCTCCAGCCGAAGATATTTGACTTTTTGGCGAAGGAATACGGCGCATATATGATGTACCGTACCGTCTGAAAGTGCCAGCACTGCCATGGAGCATGCGCAGACCAATAATGCACACCATAACATTAATAATTTACGACCTTCTGTCCTGAATTGGCGCGATGTAGGACCGTTTTTGAAAAGGAAAAAAGAAACTGTATTAAAAAATATATAATAAAATCGTGTTCTGAAAAATTTCCCGAAGTTGAACTATTTCCTTTAAGTTGTTTACTCCATCATTAGACACACTTGCACTATACTTACACATATTATATAGATGCCGCGTGGGTAATATCTGCCACGATAGATGTCGCAGTCGTCGCTTCAACGTGAACAAATAAATGGATTATGCAGTAAATATCGGAGTTTTGTAAATTGTAAGTGGCGAATTCCACCCCATGTCAATCTTTCTTTTTTTAAATTTGGAAGTTGAAACTTTGTTGCGGGAATATCAAGACAATTTGCTATTGTAAGAAGACATGTATGTATGTATTAACGTAAACAGACCGTTCCACACGACAGGGTTATTCTTCGGTCTTCCATACATGAACATAAAAATGAGTGAGCTAAAACAGTAAAAAGTGAGCTAAAACAGTTTGCCCTGTTTTGCCGACATCGTACAATTATTGAGCAAGTGTAAAATCTAATGGGCGACACTGCATTCAGAACACACTGAGATTAAATATGCGCATTGTATGAATGGCTAGCCCTATACAAGAATGTGCGCTTTCCGTGATTGTTTCTAGGTTTCTAGGTCGAGGCATGTTTCGATTGTCGGGTATCACGCTCCAGTATTTCGTAGTTGAACTGGATGCGCGACGCCAACGACGAAGGTTTCGCTCTAGTTATAACCTTATGCAACATGCACAAGTCAGAGTATTTTACTAAATCTAACGCATTTAGCCAACCTAATTCACGCAATACATCAGAGATGTGGTCGTATTTCCTGCGTCCTGATATGACTCGTGCGGCAAAATTTAAGATTTTTTGGATGTTCTTAAGAGACGTCACACTGGCACTGCCATACACTTGTACACAGTATCTCACATGTGATAGCACCAGACAATCGACAGTGCGCGGCAACACTTCAGCGGGCAAGGCATACTTTACATGGCTTAATCCGATCAAAATTCCAAAGCAGCGATCAGTGATGTTTTTTATATGATATTCCCATGACAATGTTTCATCCATCACCACTCCTAAATTTTTGACTTTGTTGGAACATTGAATTTGCTCTCCCATAAAATAAAATAATGGGGGCTGCGCAATACGCTTTAACTGCCTCCTGTCTCCACACAAAATAAATTCAGTTTTTGCCGCATTAACCTTCATGCCATGTTGTTGGAACCACGTTGACATCGTTACTAGCAACTCTTCCATGCTCCTTTGTAGTTCCCCAATTTGATCTCGAGGGCCTGTGACAGCGAGCTAGGTAGTCATCGGCATAACGCACCGATGTGACCTTGAAGCCATTGATTTTAGCTGGAATGTGGCATGCGAGATCGTTGCTAGCAATGTTGTACAGTAATGGGCCGAGACAAGTACCCTGGAAAGTCCCAATTGTGATAGGAAGTGGCTTTGAAAAACTTTACCCTACTTTAACCCGTTGTACGTGTCCGTGTAGGTAGCTTTTAAACCAGCCTGATGAAATTTGCAACAATTCTAATTTATTAATGAGCGTTTTGTGATCAATAACATCGAAGCAGCGACTCAAATCAATGAGAACCAATATGGAAATTTGGGATCGATCCATGCCCCTGAGAATTGCGTCAGTCATTGTCAATAGGGCGGTACATGTCGAATGTTGCGGCAAGAAGCCATGTTGATCTTCGCTCAATAGATTTTGGCTCTGGAGGTAGCTTGTCAACTGTTTTTGTACTAACTTTTCTACTACTTTGCATATACCAGGAACTTTCGTGATAGGTCTAAAATTTGATGCTTTAGATGGATCGTCTCTTTTAAATAGAGGAATGACGGTCGCCCTTTTCCAGGCAGAGGGCACGGTTTCAGAGACAAAGCTAGTGTTAATGATACGTAAAAGGTAGCGTCCAATTGCATCAAATGTCAGTTTTAAAATTTGGATTGGGACGTCGCCTTCTATTGAAGAGTCTTTGTTGGGTAGTGAAAATAAAGCACACCTTAGTTCAGTCAACGTGACTGGTGTGAGCCTCATTGACCCAGCGTTGACCCTAGGTAGTCGAGTAAAAAGCTTCTCTCGGCCCGAACGGTCGAAGTCGGCAACCACCTCGTCTCTAGTGTGTGTACCTACTGCTGTAAAGTAATCGTTCAGGTCATCTGGTGTTAAATTTTGCGGTTGCTTTGTGTATCCATGTTTAGGTGCAATTACATATTTAATTTCTGAAACAATGACGAGGATGTTGAGTTGTGGACGCGGTTTGCTATATCTGCCCGACAGTCTTTGCGAATCGCCCGTTTAGTTAATGTGTTGATTTCCTGATACGCTGGATCGTTTGTTTCTTTATATCGTTTGCGCTGCTTCATCAGATTGAGGGTTTCATTCGAAACCGGTGGGGGACGGGGGTTGTGAACTCTAAATTTTCTGATAGGAGCATGGAAGTCTAACATTTCGTTAAGCGTATTTGAAAAAGCCTCCCACTGCTGTTGACATGTTTCATTTTGTTTTACAACAGAGTGCCATCCAATGTTCCTTACATCAGTCAAAAACGCACCATTATCGAATGTTCGCCATCTCCGGCCCGTCCTGTACTGCGCCCTTTGTCTGGCTCGGGGCACCGTTACTCCCACACATACGCGACGGTGGTGACTCGCGTAATCACATTTTTGGACAGAACACATTGTTAGTGATTGGTCGTTACACAACGAATCAGACATCAGCACAACATCAAGTAATGAGCGCGTACGGTCACGATAAAAGGTAGGTTCGCGTACTACACAGTTCAGCCCGTACCTTTCTAATTCCCGAAGCCTTTCATTTGCTGCTGGATTTGTTTGAGGGTCTGAATTCAGATCACCCGCTAAAATGATACGGTGAGATGAAGAGGCCGTAATTATTTGTTGGATTTGTTCCTCTAAATCGTTGAAATCCGCTTGAATTTGAGCGTGGTTTGATGAAGGTGGTCGATAGACACAAGCCAAAGTGGCTGCTTTCTTTTTGTCAATTTTCACCTTGACCCAGAGCGCCTCTACATGAGAGTCTGATCCAGTCGTTTTCACTTTAATTATATTGGCGGATAAATGTTCCTTCACAAATATTGCGACCCCTCCTCCAGATTTTTTACGTCCTGTTTTTCTGTCCAGCCGAAAAAGGCGATACCCTGGAATTGTAATAAATCGGTCTGGCGTCGTTGACTTCAGATTGGTCTCAGTAAAACATAGCATTTCTGGAGACCGAAGGGAAACATCAGTGCGAATGTCCGGTAATTTTGGAAGAAGGGACTGAACATTTAACAGCTCCAGTGACAGTTTTCCGCGCGTCGTCGTCTCCGATGGAACGCCCGTCTTTACCTACTTTGTGAGGCTAGCTACGTTTCTTGAAAGATTTGATTTCTGCGGTCATTGAGGCAATGGCAGCGGGAAATCCGTACTGAAGTTGCCGTGGTCCGTGGGTAATTCAGACTTAATGGACAGTTCGCAGCCATTTAAACATTGTTATTAACCGTGATAGTGGCAGAGGATGCGCATAATCCGAATACGAGTGCTGGTTCCGGCTCAAACCACCAAGGGAGAGGTTTCAAGCTCTCGTGGTAAGTCGATTCCACTATCCACTATCACTTATCACTATATACTATCACTTATCACTATCCACTATCACTTATCACTATCCACTATCACTTATCAATATCCACTATCACTTATCACTATCCACTATCACTTATCACTATCCACTATCACTTATCACTATCCACTATCACTTATCACTATCATTAATATATGCATTAGTGATGTCATTTCCCAAAAATTTCCTGACCAATTCCAAACCGATATCGAATGGAAGGCATTTCGGTTGACCGAATACCGACCGATTTTGGTTGAAGCCAAAAATGTCCAAAATTTGACCGATTTTCAAATTTTATACTTAGTTATGTAGATAACACACTGTAAAAATTGCTTTGTTTAACATCATAAAACACATGTATAGTTTCCAAAAAGACAGTATAATTGTGAACAAAGGGAACCAAATTCATGTACAAAGCAAAGCAGTGGATGAAGCAAGCAAGACCGAAAGCACATTGAAAACAGGATGAGAAAATGTGACCTCAATCATTTCATATTAATTTGCAGCATAATACATATTACATAAATACATACATAGAAAAAATACATTTTATCTTGCCAAAGTTGGAGGGGCATACTGGTTTGTGCTTGCTACTTAAGATGGTATACAATACTTATTTTTAAGGACCTCACTTCCTCTTGTGAGCAATATCTTTAATCTTGATATAATAATGATGTGTTCTATTTAGTATTTACATTAATTTATTGAATTTGGAGCAAATTGGCCGGATATAATGCGTAAAAGTGTGACAAAAAGAGATTTTTTAAAGATTAGGCTGACCGAAAAGTGTCCAAAAATTGATAACTGACCGACCGATTACCAAATCGGTCACAACATTTTTTCGGTTACCAAAATTTCGGTAAACGATTGACACCACTAATATGCATACTTAGTGTCTCAAGATTTAAAGCTCAAGGTCGTTCGCAGCAGAAAACGTAAACAATCGCACCTCTTCTACGGGAACGCACGAAAACACGGACGTCCCACTGGTCCTGTTTTGTGGCACCACCAGTATTAGCAACACGCGCGTTCGCCTCTCGTGTCCCCGCGTCCGCCTGACTGCCAACTCGCCGCGTCCCGCCGGCGGGTCACGCGACCCAGCGCCGGGTCAGCCGCCCGTAACTCCTTGGGCGGCGGATGAACTTCACTTTATAATACAGATCCAACTATGAATGCAAATGGAGATTAAGTCGGTTTAGATAAATCAGAAAATAGTTCTTATTTGTGCTTTGTTTAAATGTTCTTTAAAAAAATATGTAAATATTTGGATACTATGGTTCTGTTTAACCCTATTTGTAACAGGGGGGGGGGCGGATTCCGCCCCCCCCCCCCCTCATGTTTTTCGCAGATATCTCCAGAACGGCTGGGAGCAGGCCCATGACATTTTGGGACCTTTCATAGAATTGAATACCGCATTTGGAGTCAAAAATTTTGAGTTCTTAACCTGAACAGAGGCGGTTCCAGGGTACAGTTTTGGGTGGGTTCGGAGGCGATATTTGGCGATAATACGGAAATGCGATCTTCACGGTTTCTTCGTAACTACCTCAAGTATGAAGGAGTTACATCGGTTCACGGTGATTGCAACAAGTCAAAATTAGTTGATGTTAATGAAATATCATTAAAATTTCATGGCAGAGGCGGTTTCAGGGGTTTGAAAGGGGGGGGGGGGGGGTTTCCAGGAAGTATTCAATGCTTGGCGGGAAGCAAATGGAGCAATGTAAGGGGCATTTATAGTTATCAAGATGTAAAAGATAGCTTCTGCTTTCATTATTTGCATAATTTATTACATATAGAGTTTCAGGGGCGTGTCCAGGCACATGAAAAGGGGGGTGACTGGCTTGGTGATGACGATATGCCAGCGATAACGGCGCAATAGACGGTTAGCTTATAATTATATATGCACATATGAGGCCAGGAAATGGAATAAAGTCATTTTTTGCAGAGGCGCGCTCAGGAATGGAAGAAAGGGGGTCATATTATTGCAAGGAAACTAAGAGGCATGGGCGTACAATGACATAACATACTGTAGTTTTCGGATGAAACACGCACCACAGGCTACTCTACGAACGATTATAAGATAATAGGCGAGTCCAGGTAGGGTAAAAGGGGGGTAAGCAATGCTAATGGAAGTTGTAAGTGAAATAGTCACTGTTGACTAGTTAGTATCATAATAGCGGATAATATATTTATCAAAAGGTATTGATCCGCCCCAGTTTGGATCCTGGATACGCCTATGATGAAGTACAACATGCAAAAAGGAACTATCTACGATCAGTAACATATTTATAGTGCTGGGTAGCAACTTGTCTGCGGTTAATATTTTTTCCAATTTTACCCCCTTTTTTCACTAACCTGGTACCGCCTATGGCAAAAAATATGATTTTTAACTGTTTTGTCTAATCTCACCATCACATACCATTTCATTTTTTTTTTTTTAAAACATCAAAAAATGGTTCTATTACGCATTTACTTCACCCCCATATTGGGTGACCTGCACACGCCTATGATTTCTGAATTTTCAAACGCCACTGTCATATATCAATTTCCAATTCAATCTCTATCGATTCGTATTAATTGTGTTAAAATCGGTCGATAAACATGAAAGCTATGTTGGATCAAAAATACCACTAAAATTTGTGGTTTTTGCCCCCCCCCCCCCCCCGTTGCCCCCCTATCAAAAATTTAGATTTTGTTATTATTTAGAAATGTAGATCGTGTTGAGGGGAACCAAACGCCGTTTCATTTTTGAAAATCGGACGGGTAGATCTCGAGATCTCCGGGGGGGGGGGCGGAACCCCCCCCCCCCCTGTTACAAATAGGGGTAGCCAGGAGCCTGTTACAAATAGGGTTAATACTCATTTATTGTAGGTATGACGTCATATCCTAGAATCCGGCACATTTTACCAGGTAAAATAAGAAGTTGGTGAAGCATAATTTACGAAACTGTGTAGAATCCAAGGCCCCAAAGTCAGGGTAGAAGCATCCGGCGATTCTGGCGACATCTAGCTTCAACATTATGGTGACGTCACTAGTGCCAGCACCACAACAGGTGGAAGCATAGTCTTCTTTTCGGATCAATTGCATAGTTATGGTTTGTAACAGGAGCTTTCGATGGCAAGTACATTTTATGCCACATAATTATATACCATGGACTGACACTTGTTCACATCTTTTGTAAATAGTTCGTTTATTATTTGCCTGGAGGTTACCATTTGCCAGGTACCCCGAAAGCATTACGCGCAGGATGGACTCGGCTAATGCCACGCACCAGTGACGTCATGCAGGTGGACCAAGTGACAATACAAAATGTTGTGATTATATCCCCTGCCAAGAAAAGGCAACTCCTTACATTATCTCCGGCCCAGTAAATCATAAGTTTTATGCAAAGGCCTCAGGTCTTGAGCCTAAAAAATATTCGAAGATGGTATAGCTGATTCCGAATTGGTGTCGCTGCTTCCAAAGTTGGTATGGCCCATGCCATACCTGTCATACTGCATTCTCCATCCTTGTAACATGCCTTTTCATCAGTTTTGTTTGGCCCTTTCAACGCTCGGGATGGAGCCCTTTTGAGGCGCCCCCCCCCCCCCCCCACCCCACCCCCCTGGAAGAAATCCTGGCTATACGCGCCTGACTCCCTTTA
Source organism: Chirona hameri (assembly GCA_036785665.1). NCBI lineage: Eukaryota > Metazoa > Arthropoda > Thecostraca > Balanomorpha > Balanidae > Chirona > Chirona hameri. The sequence continues at coordinate 21,400 of JAXIVJ010003662.1, read as the reverse complement.
AGCTTAAATAAGTATAACAATATGCATGATATACATTGTTGCATTGCACCATTTTAAAGAACAATTCAAGGATTTTTTTCCTCCAACATGGTTTACACTTGAACGCTCTATAACTCTTCATCGTAGCACGCGCTCAAGAAATGTTAATTTTCTTGCGAGGCACAGATCGGCTCGATTTTTCAACCTCACAAATGAGTCAGAGTACGGTTCTTTGCTGTTATTTCGAATTTCGAGTATCTCTTCTTATGACTTATTTCGTTTCTTCCAGTTTATGGAGGTCATCTTGATATACCTTTGACTTAAAGGGAATAGTTCACCTTTAACATGGGATTTTGAACTGAGATAGAAAATTTGTAGAGCAGATCGAAAACGGGTTGTGGTGAAAGAATTACCTCGCTACGCTAAGTAATTTCGACACAGGGCTAGTAGGCCCCTTTTATAAGAAGAAATTTCGGGCGCTCGAAACTTGTTTCGGGTCCTAACAACGGTTGTTTATCGTTACAAGCAGCCTGCGTATATATGCCTAAAGTCCGTCGTTATTGTGTGCAATAGTTTCCATATCCAAGCTACCATATGCATGACGTCATAATTGGCATGAAGTTTTTTATGGCCATGAAGGAGAAAAGAGAAACATGCCCATTTTTCGACGGATCGTCCAAACAAATCCCATATTCGTTTTTTCAGCTCGAAATACCCCGTATAGCCAAATTTCAAGACAACTTTCAAGGTGACCTATTCCCTTTAAGGCCTTTCCTTCCAAAACAAAAGAAAGGGGCCAAGTCGAGAGAGTCGGCGGGCCAAGCATGCCTTGTATTCCGGCTGATGGCGTCATGAAATGAGGTTTATGAAACGAGGATGACGAAATCGACTGAGGTGTCGATTGTCGTTGATGTTGGTGATGATCAGGGCAGGTGGGGGCTCCAGCAGGATGGGGGAAGCCCCTAACGTGCAACCCGCCTACTCTTTGCTTGCTTGACCCGCCTAATCTTTCGATCTGAACCCCCTCATATGTTTTTTTTTATATCGGGGATACCTGAGGTCAAAGGTATATCAGGATGATCGCCAGAAACTGGGAGAATCGAAACAAGGCATCATACGGGATACTCGAAACATTGGCAAAGGAACGTGCTCCAACTCATCTGTGATGTTGAAAAGAACGAGCAGATCTGTGCCTCGCAAGAAAATTAGCATTTCTTGAGCACGTGCTGCGGTGAAGAGTGTATATAGCGTACAAATGTATACCATGTTGGATGCAAATTTCCACAAATTGTTCTTCAAAATGGTGTATTGCATTGGTATGTGATGCATATGTTTGGACTTTGGAGTTATCGAAGTTAAGAAATGTGGTACATCTTTATTTCTACCCTGTATAAGAAATTGGATATTTACTCTAATGATAACACTTTTAAAGATTTGTCGTAAAAAAACGATTTCAACCTAAATTGCATTCATATCAAGCATTGCAAAAATTCACAATTGATAGAAGAAATTAATGGAAGGGATGATTCTTAGCAGTTCTACAATGCAGAAACTTAGGAAGCAAATAAATAATGAGTTACAGGGCAGACATCCCATCCTAGCAGAGCGTGGTTTGGAATTTCGATCCACGGACCTCGGGGTTATGGGCAGACATCCCATCCTAGCAGAGCGTGGTTTCGAATTTCGATCCACGGACCTCGGGGTTATGGGCAGACATCCCATCCTAGCAGAGCGTGGTTTGGAATTTCGATCCACGGAGCTCGGGGTTATGGGCAGACATCCCATCCTAGCAGAGCGTGGTTTCGAATTTCGATCCACGGACCTCGGGGTTATGGGCAGACATCCCATCCTGGCAGAGCGTGGTTTGGAATTTCGATCCACGGACCTCGGGGTTATGGGCAGACATCCCATCCTAGCAGAGCGTGGTTTGGAATTTCGATCCACGGACCTCGGGGTTATGGGCAGACATCCCATCCTAGCAGAGCGTGGTTTCGAATTTCGATCCACGGACCTCGGGGTTATGGGCAGACATCCCATCCTAGCGTGGTTTCGAATTTCGATCCACGGAGCTCGGGGTTATGTGCCTAGCACGCCTCCATTCCGCCACTCTGCTGCTCAGCGTATGCTGCAATAAGCGTAAGTCAATAATCATGTTTGACATGTTGCATATTTGTTAGTTCAATTACGCGTCAAGTGAAACGGTTCCGCAGAATTTAGGGTCAAGACTAGCATCAATGACTTCTACCAAAATAAAACCAACAGCAACTAGGTATCTTGATTGTTGATTGAACAGGATGATGATCAATTCAATTGTGGTAATTTGTTTAAACCTGGATTATTTTTGCCATTAAGCAGTGCTTTTCCTGTGGATCGTATTTCACAAACAGGTGATTAAGTTCTGCTTGTCAATGCTTAGCTTCGGCTTCGCATGTATGTGGAGGTATTGCCATTGGTGCTATTTTAACCATCTCTCAATAAGCGAGCTAGTATTTTCTCCATTTTTCAAAACCACAAAAACGAAATGTTGAACTGCCACGGTCCCGCAATGCAATGAGGTATTGCGGCGCAGTATGCGTGTGGCGTTTCACGCGCCGTGATGCACCGGGCGCCTTGGACATCTAGCGGGAGCTGCGTGAACTAACTGAGCGGAGTTTAGCGCATGCTGAAGTAGGTATTGTTAGGTTAACCAAATGGACCATATTTGACATGGACCCGTCAAATATGGCCCGATCGTAAACCAAATGGACCAAATCTGACGCGACATACCTCTTTCAAAGACCTGTAATTCCTTACCTATACATGCTACGTGACTTTCGCCTCTGGGCATGTTATAAATAAAAGATGTATCTTAGTCAACCCTAGGTTTAAAGTAGTCAAACCTAGCTATAAAGTTGAAAAAAATGTTAGCAAAGATGAGGAAAAAGAGACTTTTGGGATAGATTTGGTCCATTTGGTTTACAAGTTTTCGTAAACCTAATGGACCAAATCTACCCTAAGTGATGTAATCGTTATTTATAGCGGAACTATATAAATTATCTTGAATATAACTAGCACATGTATTTAACTTCTTGTTAGGTATTCTTGTTGTCCAAAACTAACCTAGGGTTGATCTATATTTTTATTTTTATTAAAATTAATAAAAAATAATTAAAATTTATTTTCGTTATTTGTTGATAAAACATGGAAAAAACAGCAGCATTACCTACCTAACCGAGTGTACGACTTACCATCTTAAATTACCCTAGATTACACTTGAATAAAGGACACAAAATGTGTTTAAGTTTGGGTTACTATAACGTCATACAAAAAAATTATAAAAAATTGTTAACTGCCTATTTGCAATTCTAAGCACGAGTACAAATCGCTCTCAAAAATTAACCTAGGTTTGACAAATAGAAACGACCCTAGAGGTGTCCTAAATATTAAGGAATTTAAAAAAAATCAATAAGGATAATATAAGTTAGTTTCAAAAATATGTGTTTCTTTTCCCAAAAGTCCGAAATCTCATTCATCTAAAACTGGTAACAGTTTGGTTCTATAAATTTTAGTTTTTTGAGTGAAAATCGAAAATCCCAAAAAAATCGAAAATTTTGAATTTGAACTTTATGTTAAGCAATTAAAATTTTAAGTTCATCATTTAGAGTAGGTTAATCAATTGCCTATTCAAAACTGAAATCGGTTTGGTTTTATTCGTTTTGGTGTTTAAGTTATAGGCATTCCCGTCTACCATTGCATTATTTGCTGGACTTTGAAAAAAAATTCAAAGAAGAAGAAAAAATGTTTTTTTTCCTTATTTATTATATCAAAATTGCCTTCGTTAACACTTAAACATAAAGAAAACGAAGCCATTTAAAAATGACACCAAAAAAAAAAGTCGAAAAAGAAGTAACACTTTTTAGCGAAAAACGATTTCTTTCCAAAAAAGAGGACCAATTTTATACATTTTCATATTACTTAAGTACAAACCAATTTGAAAAAGGTAACAATTTCTGAAAATATTTAATGCTTCTGACGTTATTGTTAAAAAAATGAAAAAAAATTGACAAAAAAAGTATATCAAGTGATAAAAGGTCGAAAAAACCCGATTTAAGGGTCTACTTTTTTGTAAAATGATGTCTTCATTCTTGTTCACCCTAACTGTTCAAAAATAAATATTTAATTTTTAACACCAGGTGGCAGCACTTAACGTTTTACTAAAAAATTGAAACAAATTTTGTTAACACATTTTTTGAAAAAAACAAAAAAGTACTTCATAGGAAATTGAATGGGCTATCAATTGATTTTAATAAACTTTTCGCTCAGACAAAAATTTCACCTAAAAAAATTGAAATAAAAAATTATCTTAAATTTTTTGCTTAAAGTTAAGTAATTTTTTTTAAAAAAATATTTATTCCTTTGCAAGTCCTGGATCTTGTTCATCTAAAACTGGTAACTGTTTGGCTCTATAAAATTTATTTTTTAAGTTACAAGCATTCAAACTTAATTTGTTATTGTACTTAAAGTTAAGCAATTAAAAAATTAAGTACATCATATATCGTAGTCTCAACTATTGGCTATCAAAAACTGAAACTGGTTTGGTTTTATTTCATTCTGTTTTTAAGTTATAGGTATTGCCATCTACCATTAAGTTGTTCTCACTTTAAAAAAAATTATGCTTAAAGTTAAGTCTTTTTAGAATAATTTGTTTTTTTATTTGATAGTCCTTTATCACATTCATCTAATACTTGTAACCGTTTGGCTCTATACATTTTATTTTTTAAGTGAAAAGCATTCAAACTTAATTTTTAATTGTACTTAAAGTTAAGCAATTAAAAAATTAAGTACATCATTTAACGTAGGCTCAACTATTGGCTATCCAAAACCGAAATCGGTTTGGTTCTATATATTTTGGTTTTTAAGTTATAGGCATTTCCGTCTACCATAACATTGTTCCGAGGACTTGGAGCTATTTTTGTGGAAGAAAAAAAAATGTTTTTTTCCTTGTTTTTTATTACAAAATTACCTTTGATTACCCCTAGCAATATAGAAAACCAATCTACTTTTTCCAAATACAATTTTCAAATTTTCAAAAAAGGTATATCTTTTTACGAAAAACAGATTTCTTTCAAAAAGCGAGCATTAAGAAAATACATATTCACATCCCTTATATCATGATAAACAAGATTCTGTTTACCATTTCTTTAAATATTTAATATTTCTCAAGTTATTTTCAAAAAACAGATAAAGTTGACATTCGAAAAATCTCGATTTTTTTTCTTCGAAAAAGAAAGATTAAAGGGTCTCGTTACTTGTAAAATGATGCCCCATTCATGCTGGTTCCAAATATAATTTTGTTTTTAAGATTCGTCAAATATTGAACAAAATATGAGTATAAACGTTCAAGAAAATCATGAATTGGCCGAAAAATTTCTCAAAACGCGAAACTCATTAACTCAAAAAGTAAGACCGGAAGAGGCAAATGAAAACATAGATTCTTGTTCCGCTCGCCTAGTTTTACAACATCCATCTGTCGGAACTCAAAAAACTTTTCCGAAAAAAGTTATTGATATATATTTTTGGTGATGGATAACTTAAAAAATAAAACAACATATCTTGAGTACGAAAAGAAATTCAGCATGCTCATAGTGTTTTACATTTTAATCATATTTTTAATTTTGAAAAATGCATAACTTTTTTTTGGGTGAAAATTCAAAATATTCATCATTTTGATAATTAAGTACCCCATATCTTCAAAACCTCTATGCTGATTTTTGATTTCCTTGTTAACATTTGGCGTAAGACGGTCTTGCTTATCCTTGAACACATTTTTCTAAAAAAATGCATATTCAAAAACCTAAAATAAAAAAAACATCATTTTTTACAATTTTTCAAATTTTTAACTTCAAAAATATGGTTTTGATTAAAATTCAGAATTGCCAAAAGATGAAGTTCTTTACGCCGCATCTTTATTCGCTGTTCGATTATAAAAGTTTTCCAAAACAAATAAGTTACGGTCCAAAAACTTGTGAAAAAAAACATGTTCCTCTAAGCAGTCCACCACCTAAACAAAACATGTTGTGAAGGATTTATGTACCTTAGGTGCAAAGTCCCAACCATGCTTAACACAAATCTATGCTTTGTTTAAAGATTCGATCAAAAATAAGCAAACTGCGAGCAAAACAAGGTACAAGGTTTTGGCAAAACACCAAAAACATAAAAAAGTGAAATGTCTGTAACTTTTTTAAAAACTAGGTTTGATTAAAAACTTCAACGGATTCGTGTTCTACTCGACGAGAGCGATCGGAAACTGTTCTCCGAATGTAACAAATGTTGTTAGATTGGGAGTTATCGAAGAATCCTTTTTCGGGGGTCAGATTTGGTCCATTTGGTTAACTCGAGGTGTGTCAAATTTGGTCCCTTAGGTTTATTTTCAAACGGAAACTTTAATAACTTCTTAAGTTTTTAATGGATTTCAAAACTATTAAGTGCACTGGGCTTACAGTCAAATTCCCTTCCTTTTTTTTGAAAACCAGAAAAGATATAGTTATAAATAAAGAGTTTATACTTTCGTTCAAGTAGGAAAGTACAGTTGGGGTAAGATCATGGTGTCTTATAGGACACTTACGAACAAGTCAACTATTTCTTAAACCCTACTTCTGATCTTTTAACAAAAGTAAGCTCTCTTAATTTGGATCAAACCTAGCCCGCAACTTACCCTGTAGCTTTTTCAGGGATCAAACCTAGTTATTTTCTAGGGTAGACTGCAATATGTCCAAGAAAGTTCCTAACGGGTGTAATGCCCCAACATTTTGGTCATAAAAGCTTAAATATAATTAATTTCGTTATTTTCCCAATTAGGAATCAACCAAGAAGTGTTCAGGCAAGGCGTCCCTGATTGGGTAAAATTTTGTACAATTAATATTTAAGGAATTACAGCCTTCCAAACATGGGACCAAATTTGACATAAAACGTGTCAAATATGGTCCCCAAAAGGGTATATTTGGTCCATTTGGTTTAGTATTCAATAGTCACTGGCGGATCCGGAGCGGGGGGGGGGGGGGGGACCAGGCCATGCCCCCTTACACAGCCTGGAAGGGGGGCCAACATGTCTTTTGACCCCCAAAAACATTAACAATTTATTATAAAAATTGACTTGGCATCAATCAAAATCCAGCTATCCACAGTGAAAAACTGGAAAATTTTGGAAAACACGGCTCTTACCATCAAATCTGGGCTTAAAAAAACTCAACTGGACGAGAGAATAGCGACCAGCAAGCTGCCAGTCGGAACTGAAGCTTGAACAAACGTTTTTTTTTTTACATATAGGATTATTTTTTCTTCATAATAATTGTATGTAATTACATTATAAAACACTTCATATGATATCAATTTGGAATCCAATCTAAACTCTATTTCGGCGCAAATAGTTATAAAAAATGACGCGTTACTTTTGTGGAAATAACCTTTCGGGACGCGTGACAGCTGTGTTACAAAATTAACGTGTGACTCTCACGAAGGTCCCAATGCAGTTGCTGGCGCTAGGCCCAATTTTTTTTTGACGCGTCAATATTTTGATCCAGCCTAATAGAAATGGTATTGGGGAAAATGACCGATTTACAAACGGCAATTATTAAGAACTGGATAACAGTGGTGGGATGAATGGCACACGCATCTGTGCATTGTGCATTGTGGCAATACGGTTTTAGCCACATAGATGTTCAATAATTATCTTGGAAATTGATGCAATATTGCTTTATAAGTGCATCAATTTTTTGATCCCTTGGCTCACCTGAATCATTTTTTCCTCACTCAAATTAAAATCACTGTATGACAATATTGATGCAGTAAAACAGTTGATCCAGGTGAATAAATTTGTTAAACAAAAAAATATTCATAATAATTGTATGTAATTACATTATAAAATTAGTTAATTGTATTTACTTACAAAATATAAACTTGAAAATTGTAAAAGGTTATCCTAAGAACATGACAGAAACACATTTGATGTAATTTGTCGCCACGTGATGGCGTCTCAATCTTCACGAAACAAACCAAAAAAAACTTACGTAAACAGTTTGAGGTGTGACCGAGGTGGATGGAGTAAACAGCTGTGCATCAGATGGTGTGATTATTTTTGGAGACTGGCCATTTTCCATGGGGACTAGTGATAGATATTAACGTGAAACTTTCAGTACCTTATGCTGCATCAAGTTTAAGTCTTCTCACCAACTCTCAATGATATTGATGGAGTATTTTGGGAGATAATGACGTTTTAATGACGTCATATCATGCCATTTTTGGTGGAAAAATGATAAATGTTTGGAAAATCGTAGAAAATAGAGCTTTGAAGCAAATTGCAAATAGAAAACGTCAAAAGAAAGGAAATCAACTTTTCCTTAACCCTTGCCCTACGTGGAGGGGGCCTGACAGCCCCCTGAGGTTTTTCTTGAATAACTTTTTACATATGAGGTGCATCTTGCTGATTGTTTTGGTAACTGAGTTTACAACAATTATACGTAGGCTGTATTTGTTATTTTTAAATTGGTTGAGTAGTTTGGGAGAAAATCATGTTGTGATGACAACATGTTGGTAAAAAAAGGAAATTTTTGCAAAATCGTAGAAAACAGAGTTTTAAAGAATATTGCAAACGCAAATCACCAAAGATATAAAATAACATTCTCTTTAAAATGGCAATCTCGGATTTTCATAATGTTGGGTTTTGACCCCTAAAATTTTAAAAAAAAAGAATTAAATCCCAACAAAATCAACATTTTCAAAGATATAAAAAAACGGAATATATGTGAGAGAACTGAGTATGGAGAATACCCATACCAAATTTTAAATCAATATCTTCATTTTTGACTGAGTGATGGCTCTCCAAGTGTAAGAAACTGATGACGTCATTTTTTTAAAATAACTTTTGTTAAACTTTTTTTGACAAGATACGAGCAAATAATTACCTTTCTTGTATTTCTGAGCCAAAACTGGTCTAGGAACATGCTTTTTTATTTACATTTATCAATTTCTACTTTTGAGGTTTTCTCAAGAGTCAAAATCGCTGTTCAGCTGAACGTGGTAAATCCGAGGTCATTCACGTTGACCTGGAAGGTCACCCGTTGACCTAAAACCTAAAAAACGCATACTGTTAGATTCCTCTCATGACAGCCAACATGCTGGTTCTTACCGCATTGCTTTAAGTTGCTTGGTTTAGAAGTTAACAGGGGGGGGGGGCTGTCAGGCCTGTAGGGCGAAGGTGGAAAAGCTCCCGTAGGGCGAGGGTTAAAATGGATATCGCAGATTTTTCCAAATTTTGGGTTTTGAAACCCCAAAAATGAAAAACTGTGTTTTTGTGAATTTGAAAAGTGAATTTCTTAAGCTCGCATACCAAAATAATGTGACCGGCCCAAATCCGCGGATACAAAAATAGGGGGTACCTTTTTGCCACAAAAAGGTGCCCCCCCCCCCAAAAAAAAACGACGGCTGGATCCGCCAGTGTCAATAGTAAGCAATCGAATCGTCAAACGGGATATGATTTCTAAGAAATCGAGGGAATATACCTGGATTGAATATACATTGATATGCCTTTTTCGCAACGCAAAACAGGGAGTGGTTAACGGTTATCAACACAATATAATATGATTAATAAACTAAAAAACATGACCTTTTCCTCGAAAATGTGAAAATCCAATGTTATCCAAATGTTATTATTATGTTGTAATATTTCGGCCACAGGCCTTTATCAAACAGTAAAACAGTTTTACTGTTTGATAAAGGCCTGTGGCCGAAATATTACAACATAATAATAACATTTGGATAACATTGGATTTTCACATTTTCGAGGAAAAGGTCATGTTTTTTAGTTTATTAATTATATCAAATATGTTCCTCGCACAAGCACTAAACTCAATATAATATGATTAATGTTACCACATAATCCGGAAGTCCCTACCTATATCGCAAGGGTTTGTTGAGATTTGGACATAATTCATATTAAAACTCCTCCAGTTTCAAGTTAAGTGGTCAATGTTCTAACTGACACATACTTATTATATAATCACATTTACGAAGGTTTATCCCGCACCGAAAAATCCTTCCGTCATTGCTTCACGTGCTAAATGCAAAATATTTGGTGCCGCCGAATAACTCAAAATTTAATCGGTTGGCGACCGTTTAAATACAATTTATACGGTCGCCAACCGTATAAATGCTTTCCCTATTCCAAGCTTTCTGTCAACTGGCTATCTTTGTATCGTATTCTGTTAATGTCACTCGTTGTCTTCTTTTTCGTTGATGCTGGCACAGCTGATTCAATGAATTGGTTAATATCAACACTAAGCGCATCTACATTTACTTTATCGTGATCAGATTCCTCATCTTCATCCAAAAAAGACATCAAATCAAAATATGGCTTTTGAAATCTAGAGGCCATGTTAATCTACTGCTCAAGTCAACATCTCAAAATGCCAAAAGCTGGCCTACCAAAATTGCCCTGCTAAGAAAAGCTCGTGAAAAAATGCGAACGGCACGTGATAAAATCATTAAACCGCTCGTAGGTAGAAAAATCATTTAAACGTCTCGCCTGCGGCTCGACGTTTAAATGACTTTTTCTACCTACTCGCGGTTTAATATATAATATGATCCAGTCTCGCGGTAAATATGTCGAGGTGTTTAAATTACAATTACAAGTGAGAGTTGTGTTATCCAATAGGTATACTTGAGAAAACATCTCCTCGAGCATATCTTTACGGGGTGTCCCAAAATTGATGAGCGGTTGTTGGTGTCCATGTTTCAACCGTTTCCCACGGCCGGCGAACAAGCGGAATTTCATCGAAACTTGGCTGTGTGGGGAATATGCACATGTCGGGTGATCACAGAACACCAGCGGCCAACTCGAGGTTGGTCGATTGGGCACGGCAGAGGTAAATTTTTCGGAGGTACCTACCCAAAGAGCCCGTACCATATCTCGCCAATGGTGAATAAGTGCAAGAAATCGACGCATTACGACTTGGTCGTAAATGGTCAGAGGCGCCATGGCCCAGAATCAGGTCGCCAGTGAATCGTATCCACCCAATGGTTATATAACGACCGGGTTTGGGCCCAAAACAGCGAGGAGTTGCATATCACTGAGACGGTCAAGCGACCTCCTGAAAGTCCTCGTCTCTGGAGCATGACAAGCCACCGAGGCCTCTGCACTGGCGGATCCAGCCGTAGTTTTGTTTGTTTGGGGGGGGGGGCACCTTTTTGTGGCGAAAAGGTACCCGCATTTTTTTTATCCGCGGATTTGGGGCGGTCACCTTATTTTGGTATTCGAGCTTAAGCAATTCACTTTTCAAATTCACAAAAATTCAGTTTTTATTTATTTTTTGGGTTAAAAAACCCAAAAATTCGGAAATCCGAGATGGCCATTTCGAAGAAAATGTAATTTACTTTCTTTCGACGTTTTTGTTTCTAGTGTTCTTTAAAACTCTATTTTCCACGTTTTCAAAACATGTATCGTTTTTCACCAAAAATGGCATGAGATGACGTCATTAAAACGTCATTATTTCCAAAAATACTACATCAATTTCATTAAGAGTTGGTGAGAAGATTAAGACTTGATGCAGTATAAGGTACTGAAAGTTTCACGGTGATACCTGTCATAGTTTTCAGGTTATTGAGAAAATCCGGGAGGGGGCAGATACTTCTGATAAGGTTTGAGCTAGAAGTACCTATCTCAACCTAGGTACCTACCTATAGTTTGTTTTATTTTGATCGCATAATTGCTATTCAGTTGCTGACACTAGGTCCAAAAAAATCAATTTATTGATGCATCAATTGTGTTATACAAAGTGGGCGGAGCTTGCCATAGGCACAAAATGGACTAGCAATGGATAACAATGGAATGGACCAGCAATGGAAAATGGATAGGCACAAAAAGGATAACAATAATGGACACAATTATTGACAACATTTCACTAAAAACACATACTCCCCATGGAAAATGGTCAGTCTTCAAAAATAATCATACCATCAACACAACTGTTTACTCCATCCACCTCGGTCACAACTCAAACTGTTGACGTAAGTTTTTTGGGTTTGTTTCGGGAAAGATTGAGACGCCATCACGTGGCGACAAATTACATCAAATGCGTTTCTGTCATTTTCTTAGGATAACCTTTTTAAATTGTCATGTTTATATTTTGTAAGTAAATACAACTAATTGTATAATGTAATTACATACAATTATTATGAAAAAGTATTTTTTTTTACAAAATTATTCACCCATGCTGTTACTGCATCAATATTTTGATACAGTTATTTTAATTTGAGTAAAAAATGTATTCAGGTGAGCCAAGGGATCACACAATTGATGCACTTATAAAGCAATATTGCATCAATTTCCAAGAGAATTATTGAACATCTAGGTGGCTGAAACTGTATTGCCACAATGCACAATGCACAGATTCATGTGCCATTCATCCCATCACTGGTATCCAGTGCTTCATAATTACCGTTTGTTTTTTCTCAAATACCATTTATATTGGGCTGGATCAAAATATTGACGCGTCAAAAAAAATGGGCCTAGTGCCAGCAACTACATTGGGATCTTCGTGAGAATCACACGTGAATGTTGTACACACGGCTGTCACGCGTCCCGAGAAGTTATTTCTCCACAAAAGCACCGCGTCATTTTTGACAACCATTTGCGCCGAAATAGAGTGCAGATTGGATTCCAAATTGATACCATATGAAGCCGAAATAGAGTGCAGATTGGATTCCAAATTGATACCATATGAAGCCGAAATAGAGTGCAGGTTGGATTCCAAATTGATACCATTTGCGCCGAAATAGAGTGCAGATTGGATTCCAAATTGATACCATTTGCGCCGAAATAGAGTGCAGATTGGATTCCAAATTGATACCATTTGCGCCGAAATAGAGTGCAGATTGGATTCCAAATTGATACCATTTGCGCCGAAATAGAGTGCAGATTGGATTCCAAATTGATACCATTTGCGCCGAAATAGAGTGCAGATTGGATTCCAAATTGATACCATTTGCGCCGAAATAGAGTGCAGATTGGATTCCAAATTGATACCATTTGCGCCGAAATAGAGTGCAGATTGGATTCCAAATTGATACCATTTGCGCCGAAATAGAGTGTAGGTTGGATTCCAAATTGATACCATTTGCGCCGAAATAGAGTGTAGATTGGATTCCAAATTGATACCATATGTTGTAGGTTGGTTGGATGTAGTGTAGATTGGATTCCAAATTGATACCATATGTTGTAGGTTGGTTGGATGTAGTGCAGGTTGGATTCCAAATTGATACCATATGTTGTAGGTTGGTTGGATGTAGTGTAGGTTGGTTGGATGTAGTGTAGGTTGGTTGGATGTAGTGCAGATTGGATTCCAAATAGATACCATATGAAGTGTCTTCATACATAAAAAAAAACGTTTGTTCGAGCTTCAGTTCCGACTGGCAGCTTGCTGGCCGCTATTTTATCGACTAGTTGAGCTTTTTTAAGCCCAGATTTGATGGTAAGAGGGGTTTTCTCCCAAATTTTCAAGTTTTCACTGTAAATAGCTGGATTTTGATTGCTGTAAAGTGAATTTTTACAATAAATCGGTAACGTTTTTTAGGGGGGGAAAGATGTTGGCCCCCCTTCCATGCTGTTGGGGGGGGGGGGGCATGGCCTGGTCCCCCCCCCCCCAACTGGACCCGCCAGTGGGCCTCTCTGAAATGCATATCGTGCCCCGCGGCCAGACAGCTTTTTCCGATTACTATGCCCAAGAAGTTCTGGAAATGGCCAGAACATCAGCGATGCTACGAAGAAGGGGAATGGCCCGCCAACCGATGTCAAACTTCTGCCGAACATGTCTAGAGCATTTTTTTTCAACAAGACGGTACTCTAGTCCATCACGGCAAGTAGACCAATTTAATTGGTGTCGTATAGTCACTTTCGGGCTTTTACAGAGAACCAGGCAATGGCCCCTGATCTGTCACCGATCGAAAATCTGGAGGCAGTCGTCAAAGAAGACCCCAACAAGATGATGCCCGCTACCTCAGAAAAGACCCTGGTAAAAAAAAACTACGAGCGGCATGGCGGATAATCAACGCACACACACTCGGCAGTCGACATCGTGATGAGCGAGATGGCGGAAAGCATGCGGGAGTGTTCCGAGTCTGTGGGGATACGTGGGAAAAAGGGCGGAAAGCATGCGGGAGTGTTTCCGAGTCTGTGGGGATACGTGGGAAAAAGGGCGGAAAGCATGCGGGAGTGTTTCCGAGTCTGTGGGGATACGTGGGAAAAAGGGCGGAAAGCATGCGGGAGTGTTTCCGAGTCTGTGGGGATACGTGGGAAAAAGGGCGGAAAGCATGCGGGAGTGTTTCCGAGTCTGTGGGGATACGTGGTGGGAAAAAGATCACGAACCAGTCTCGTCTTGCTTGTTTTGTATTTAACGAGAAACAGCCGCTCTTCAACTTTGGACACCCTGTAAGCTTTACACATAAACAAGTGGGAAACCGGCTTTGACGCCGTCTATTTTTTTTTTTAATATGAGGAAAAAACATCTTACCGGACGTCATACAAAGCATTCTGAATTCGCAAATAACAAGTTCCTTGAAGCGATACAAATGGTTAGATAGAACACCACCTTTCAGTACGCTTTGGATGGAAACATACACATGCCTGCCCAATAATTGCAAATAATTTAGACCATGCAAAGCTAGCAGTTCGCACAATAACTGTATAAAATATACCGTTAATATTACTTTGCATGTTAATAGTCTGTGCGTGTGCGTGGCTCTCCAGCTCTGAGAACAACGCAGATTTAATTACTATGCTCATTAGCATACCAGCTGTGCCACGGTGTAATAATCTGGCATACACGGTAATAAAAATGAAATTAGCATTAAAGAATATCAAGTTACACAAATACGGCCGTTAACTCTATAAGTTAACTAATAAAGAGCCAAAATGGGCACGTGTCTAATGGTTGCATAATTACGTGGCTAACCAAGTAATAAGACATCAACTGGAACCATCGCGGCCATATACATGCAGATGCTATAAAGTGTTGCAAAATTAGATGATGAAGCATAGTTTTAGATTGCATACTACATCACTAGCGATATTTAATCCTTCCCTTACCATGTGTGAAAATAGACATGTGACAAATGACAAATAAATAAAAACAAAATCAAATCAGGCTACGAAAGTAGAATCACAATCATTGGTATGGAACCAGACAATATGTGCTATGCAATATTGAACATATGAGTATGCAAATAAAAACAGTGAACTTGTCATTGCGCAATATTCGTTTAACTTTCAGCTGAATGCTGCTACAGTAAGGAAAATAAAGTCAATAATTGATTTCAGATGCATGTACATAGGCGTAGGAACAGGGGGGCAGGGGGGGCAGCCGCCCCCCTCCCCCCTCCCCAACATTTTGGATTTTAACATTACGCTTATGGGCGTTGCATGGAAAGAATCGACTTCAGAATGCCTGCTGCCCCCTCCCCCCCCCCCCCCCCCCCCCCCCCCCCCCCACACACACACCACTTGAACATAGTTCCTACGCCCCTGTGCATTTACCGTTAATTTCATGACTCACTCATAACTGCCAAATCAAATATTTTAGTATAATAGATAACATATGATCGTTGATCGTATGGTCGATCGTACATGATCGGATGGAACTTCACCCAGCGAAGCTGCAATATTACCTATACCGTTAATGTCTTTGTCACACATATGAATAAAACAGCTTGCAATAGTCTCATGTATGTATCACAGCACATCAACATCCACATCATGTCATCCACATCATGTCATCCACTTCATGTCATCCTCATCCATAAACATAAACAACCCAACATCAACAGGGAGACCTACACAACGACAATCCATCATCAAATGGCACGTGTAAACGGGGTCAAGGCGTGAGCGCCCTACCGGCGCCTTGGCAGATGACGCTTCCCCCCTCCCCTATCTCCCTCTCTCTATTCAAGCCCCAGGCGATCACGTCACCAGCTCTCGACCGTCGGGAGCTCCGGCAGCCCAGTCGACCAATCACAGCCTCTAAACAGCCTCACTCAGACAGAAAGACGCACGGCGGGGTGTGAGACTGGCAGCGACGCGCCCAGAAACCGCTGCGGAACTACGCACGGCGAGGATGCACTTACCATACAAAACAGCCTTAATACTCCACAAACCATCGTATAGCCGTGGTTGACAATACTGGTGATATGATGCAACATGTAATTGATGAGGGGCATTGGTTTCCTGTGCTGGTCCCTGCCCCAGGCGGAGCTTACGACGCCCCTTGTCCGGCAGCTAGCTCCCGGAGCTCGTTCAAAGCGTTCTGCAGCGCCTCAGTTTCGCCCGTCGGCCGATAGATGGCAGGAGAGGTCGGCCCGCCGGCGGAGGAGAAGGCGGTACGCATATCGTCCCAGAAGAGGTTCAGGTTAATTCTCGCACCGAGGATCAGGCGACGACGGCGGCAGTGCTGCAACGAAATAACGACACATTATAAAACAAAATGGCAGCTAGTTGGTGTCAGCTATCCTATCAGTTGGCACACTACAGCGCATGAGGTCGCCTCACTGGGGACACTAGGGGTCCTAATTTTCAGCCATCCCTCCTAATATGGTCTCATGTTAAAGTACACATGCACTTGGATTTGTCCCTATTAATTTGACATATATTCCTGGTAACTCGGAAGCCGTGGCGACGCCATTGTGTACAATCGTGTGCAGCAAAGCACAAAACATGCGAATTCGGTATGCAAACGGACAACGCAAATGATTACGATATAGACGATATAGATGATTACGATATATATATATACGATACATACGATTGCAATACCCCAGGCGATGCATCTCTGAGCCCATGGCCATATCGTGATCCCAAAGTCACACGTAACGCCGTCCGTAAATTACCAAATAGAAGTCAGAAGTCCAACTCACCAGTGGCGCCATCTGCTGGGTGAGTGGGCGTTTTGTCGCCAGACCCTCCGATGACGCTGCAGGTTTGCACATCCCGTGCCGCCGAAGTTGACAATTTCTCCGATAAAAGATGGATGGTCTCGGATCTAGTGCGCTCCACAACGCGTCTGGAAGTGATCTGCAAGCCTCGAACGAGGCCTCCTCGCAGATATACCCCACGTGCGCGACACGCGCCAGGTGCAGTTTTGGCGCGCGCTCGGCACGCCCGCTCGTCTCGGTCGGCAGGCCGGCGGCCGGGGCGGCGTGGCGTGCCGAGCCGGCCGCGATCGTGGGAAAGCAGCTGCCGCGCCAGGGAACGTGACGTCTTGTGAACTCCGGCCGATTAGAGAGGATCACGTGCGGCGACAGGGCGGCTTTGGAAGCCGGACAGGCGCTCCGCCGCCGGCGGCCGGCGGCGGCAGTGGAGCGGCCGGCAGCCACCTTTGTCAGGGGTGGGCCGCGGAGAGGCAGGGAGGGGCGGGGAAGGAGGCCCGAACGTGGGAAGACGAGACAGCTGGGCAGAGTTCACTCGCTGTGATACATACGTACACAATACACACAGACACACCTGGCCGGCAGATCTGCTGATACGATTGTGATTTTAGTGGTGGGCGGGTGTTGAGACAGCTAAAGTCGGATTATGGCAGCCGTCTGTATACTGTATAATGAGGGATAGTCGGGGGGAAAAACTTATTCATCTACTTATTTATTGTATTCGTCACTACCAAACACTGGATTGCGGGCATTGCGGCAGTCATGAACAATACAATGTGCATTTGTATAACATGGGAGTTTGAGACTCAAAGTCATAGTTCGCTGTTTCACTCGCACGTATTGTAACTTCCATGAGCAAATATAGGTAGTTGGCACGCTCAAAACAGCCAGTGGCTGATTTGAATAAATCGTATTCATCAATTTTACTTCCTTCTACATGAAAACAGGATATTCAAGAATTTTGAGCTATGCTTTGAAATAAAAGTGCTTTTTTAAAGGACATATTGGAAAGCAAGAACCGATATTTGTTTAGAGCTGAGGTGTCGCTTTAGATGACGTTTACAGATTAACACTTATGTAGACTTTCCAAAGCGGGTTTGAACTACTCGCAGGGTCCAGGAACATAATCGGGAAAGGGAAGCGGATTACAGATCAAGGTGGGTTGTTCGCGGGAAGGAGATGTTTGCCCAACACAATTAAAAAAATAAACATAAAACAAACATTTCCCCGAATTTAACATACAATTAACTAAGTCTACGATACACCTCGATACACGAAGTCAGCATTCTGTGAATTTCACAAACACTGTGAACCGTAGTAGGGCAATAATTAGGACAATGCTTTAATTATTATATTTCCAAGGAAATAATCATGTTAAATGCTTTGGTAATGGGTGTTTGTCAGCATCATATCAATGAACTTAGGCAACGATAGATAATAGAGATGTATTTGTTTGTTTAAACTTGATATCGGTATCGGTATTAGTATCAATATCGGCAAGGCCTTGCAGATATCGACATGGTATCGACACGGCTCAAATTGGTATCGTCAGCGGTATCAGTATATTGCTCATTGGTAGTGAACATTGGGTCAAACAAAAATAAAAAAACTGATTTCTAACTTTATTCTCAGCATTTAGTGCTTCCTATCTCCTTTCGATACTAACAATCACCCGGTCCTATCTCCAGCGCGATACTAACAATCACCCGGTCCTATCTCCAGCGCGGTACTAACAATCACCCGGTCCTATCTCCAGCGCGATACTAACAATCACCCGGTCCTATCTCCAGCGCGATACTAACAATCACCCGGTCCCATTTCCAGCGCGATACTAACAATCACCCGGTCTTATCTCCAGCGCGATACTAACAATCACCCGATCCTATCTCCAGCGCGATACTAACAATCACCCAGTCCTATCTCCAGCGCGATACTAACAATCACCCGGTCCCATCTCCAGCGCGATACTAACAATCACCCGGTCCCATCTCCAACGCGATACTAACGATCACCCGGTCTTATCTCCAGCGCGATACTAACAATCACCCGGTATTATCTCCAGCGCGATACTAACAATCACCCGGTCCTATCTCCAGCGCGATACTAACAATCACCCGGTCCTATCTCCAGCGCGATACTACCAATCACCCGGTCCTATCTCCAGCGCGATACTAACAATCACACGGTCCTATCTCCAGCGCGATACTAACAATCACCCGGTCATATCTCCAGCGCGATAATAACAATCACCCGGTCCCATCTCCAGCGCGATACTAACAATCACCCTGTCCTATCTCCGGCGCGATACTAACAATCACCCGATCCTATCTCCAACGCGATACTAACACTCACCCGGTCCTATCTCCAACGCGATACTAACAATCACCCGGTCCTATCTCCAGCGCGATACTAACAATCACCCTGTCCTATCTCCAGCGCGATACTAACAATCACCCTGTCCTATCTCCAGCGCGATACTAACAATCACCCGATCCTATCTCCAACGCGATACTAACAATCACCCGGTCCTATCTCCAGCGCGATACTAACAATCACCCGGTCCTATCTCCAGCGCGATACTAACAATCACCCGGTCCCATCTCCAGCGCGATACTAACAATCATCCGGTCCTATCTCCAGCGCGATACTAACAATCACCCGGTCCTATCTCCAGCGCGATACTAACAATCACCCGGTCACATCTCCAGCGCGATACTAACAATCACCCGATCCTATCTCCAACGCGATACTAACAATCACCCGATCCTATCTCCAACGCGATACTAACAATCACCCGGTCCTATCTCCAGCGCGATACTAACAATCACCCGGTCCCATCTCCAGCGCGATACTAACAATCACCCGGTCCTATCTCCAGCGCGATACTAACAATCACCCGGTCTTATCTTCAGCGCGATACTAACAATCACCCGGTCCTATCTCCAGCGCGATACTAACAATCACCCGGTCCCATCTCCAACGCGATACTAACAATCACCCGGTCCCATCTCCAGCGCGATACTAACAATCACCCGGTCCTATCTCCAGCGCGATACTAACAATCACCCGGTCCCATTTCCAGCGCGATACTAACAATCACCCGGTCTTATCTCCAGCGCGATACTAACAATCACCCGGTCCTATCTCCAGCGCGATACTAACAATCACCCGGTCCTATCTCCAACGCGATACTAACAATCACCCGGTCCTATCTCCAGCGCGATACTAACAATCACCCGGTCCTATCTCCAGCGCGATACTAACAATCACCCGGTCCCATCTCCAGCGCGATACTAACAATCGCCCGGTCCTATCTCCAGCGCGATACTAACAATCACCCGGTCCTATATCCAACGCGATACTAACAATCACCCGGTCACATCTCCAGCGCGATACTAACAATCACCCGGTCCTATCTCCAGCGCGATACTAACAATCACCCGGTCCTATCTCCAGCGCGATACTAACAATCACCCGGTCCTATCTCCAGCGCGATACTAACAATCACCCGGTCCTATCTCCAGCGCGATACTAACAATCACCCGGTCCTATCTCCAGCGCGATACTAACAATCACCCGGTCCTATCTCCAGCGCGATACTAACAATCACCCGGTTCTATCTCCAGCGCGATACTAACAATCACCCGGTATTATCTCCAGCGCGATACTAACAATCACCCGGTCCTATCTCCAACGCGATACTAACAATCACCCGGTCCTATCTCCAGCGCGATACTAACAATCACCCGGTCCCATCTCCAGCGCGATACTAACAATCACCCGGTCCTATCTCCAGCGCCATACTAACAATCACCCGGTCCTATCTCCAACGCGATACTAACAATCACCCGGTCACATCTCCAGCGCGATACTAACAATCATCCGGTCCTATCTCCAGCGCGATACTAACCATCACCCGGTCCTATCTCCAGCGCGATACTAACAATCACCCGGTCCTATCTCCAGCGCGATACTAACAATCACCCGGTCCTATCTCCAGCGCGATACTAACAATCACCCGGTCCTATCTCCAGTGCGATACTAACAATCACCCGGTCCTATCTCCAGCGCGATACTAACAATCACCCGGTCTTATCTCCAGCGCGATACTAACAATCACCCGGTCCTATCTCCAGCGCGATACTAACAATCACCCGGTCCTATCTCCAACGCAATACTAACAATCACCCGGTTCCATCTCCAGCGCGATACTAACAACCACCCGGTCCCATCTCCAGCGCGATACTAGCAATCACCCGGTCTTATCTCCAGCGCGATACTAACAATCACCCGGTCCTATCTCCAGCGCGATACTAACAATCACCCGGTCCTATCTCCAACGCGATACTAACAATCACCCGGTTCCATCTCCAGCGCGATACTAACAATCACCCGGTCTTATCTCCAGCGCGATACTAACAATCATCCGGTCATATCTCCAGCGCGATACTAACAATCACCCGGCCATCAT